>AYEL01075347.1:0-70171 GCA_000484575.1 Olivierus martensii | reverse complement strand
TTTTTTTTTTTGCTTGAAAAAGCAAAAAAAAGATCTATTATGCTTTCTTCTATCTTTTTTTTTTTGCTTTCTTTCTTTTTTTGGAGCATTTATAAGTTCACTAAGATTTTGAAATAATCCATAATTTTAACAGTACCAAAATTTGTTAAATTTAATGAAGCAACTAATAAAGAGAGAATAAATACGCTTTCTGCCATGCTCAAAACAAAGTAGTTTTCACAAAGACAAATGACTTTCATAACCTCGAACGCAGGAAGGTGAATTTCGTCCATTGTATATTTTAGACACGCACAACACTAAAAATTAAAGAAGCTGGTGATAGATTTTTGAAACTGAAATATATACTTTAACAAGATTATTAGTATATGTCTCAAATATTATATAGTTTATTGATAAATTAAAAATTTTTTTTGTAAAAAATATAATTTAAGTTTAATATATATACAGAAATCTTTTATTTCATAATAAAAATAATGAATATAATATTAGGAAACAGAAAGTCTTTACAGATCCATATGCAGAGGCGGATCGTTAACTTTGGGGCCTACTAAATTAACCCAAATTAATCTAACGGTGAGAGAGCTACATTAAATTTAGGGACTACAATACCCTCAAATTGTTACCGGTAATTCGGTAAATTATATACATAACTATAATACATTTTTTTGTACTTATTCGCCTGGCCGCAGTCTATTAATGTAAATTACCAATTATGTTTAGCGTATGGAATCCAGTTGGCTGTGATCAAAGTTTTGTATAACAGAAATGATATAGTAGTAGATGAAACTGAGGAAGAACCGGAATCTGTTGAAGAAGAAGAAAAATGACGCTTTTTTGTCGATTTTTGCAATTTTTAAACCGCTCTAATTCTATTATTAATTGGATATGACACTTCAAATTTAGCAATCTATGTCCTATTGAATACTTTTCTCAAATGTAATTCTAAGCCAAGTACAGTAGTCACTGACTGACTATTATTACCGGAGTCATTACAGCCAAAATTCAACTCGCTGTAACTTTGGTCCCAAGTTATTAATCTGACAATTACTGCCACTGCCGTGCCTTTTGATAAAGTGATGAAATTCAATTCCCATATATACCAGAAAAATATGAATTCATTGTGGTTTTTATAACAAATTATAATTTTTTTTTGTTTTACAGAGTTCTGTAAATTATGATGTCACTCTTAAAATGGTTAATTCTTATATCTTTATGACTAAATAATGTTTTAGTTATAAAATAAAATATTTGTGTAATTGTTAGAGAAATAAAGACTAATGTAATACATGAAAATACGTTTGTTGTTATAAAACAGGTCTGGCTAATCCAAATTGTTTCTCCGATTAGATGGAGAACAATGTTATAATAATCACGCATAGTGCTACGAAAAATTTCGGAGGAGGAGAAACTCAAAATGCTTTTGAAATAATGCAACGTGGCTTAATTTCATTTAAAATTGCAACAAATAAAAAATTTGTATATATTACTGTTTTTTGTGTGATTCTAAATATTAATTATTATTATTAGATAATATTAGATAAACATATAATAGGGGTAATAACATATAGTAGTTTACATCATGATGAATAGAGTTATATAATTTCTTTGTGTGATAAAATATAAACAAATTTCATTTGAGATATATGTCAGGGTCGTAATTATGGCTTAACTGCAAATTCAACATAAAATTTCCTTTATAATAAAACATCCAATGAAAAAGGTATGATATAAAGTTACTGATTGAACATAAATTGATAATGAACAGAATCCTGTGTCATAATCAATAATAATTGTATTAGTTAAATAATTCTCTAAAAATCCAGTAATAGTAATGCAGGTAAGTTATCTGTTGCTCCTTACTTGACACTTAGCGTCATCTATTGATATTTATTTTGGCCTTTTTTAGGGCCCTAAAAAAAGACAAATAAAAAAAAGGGCGATGTAGGGACATACCCATACTAATACTGAACAAAATCCTATATCATATTTGTAAATATCTTTTGTAGATTTTAAATAAAAATGTTAAATACACACGTAATCTGTATTTTATAAGTACTGTATATAAATAAAGATAAGGACGAATAAACGATGATACGATTTGTATCATTGTTTATTCGTCCTTATTTGTATTTAAACGCGATCAAGTGCCTACCTATAAGCCATTTTTAAACATACAGTTTTAGAGAATACTAGATAGGAATCCCGGCGTTGCTTAGAATTTCTGGCACATAATAATTGTTTGCCAATTGTTAAGTTATTCTGAAGTTGGGAATCCTGGCTAATGATAATATAAATATGGTTACTTTAATACATTTATTATGACAATTAGAAAATCTGCTAGATGATAACATTGGCTCTTTATATCCAATTTTAAGATGCTAATCAAAAAAGATGTTACTATGACGTCATCTTCGCATTGACATCATTAGAAAATCTGCTAGATGATAACATTGGCTCTTTATATCCAATTTTAAGATGCTAATCAGAAAAGATGTTACTATGACGTCATCTTCGCATTGACATCATAATACCATCTTACATCAATATTATTTTCACATATGCGTTAATACAGGAAATGAAGGGGAAATTTTCAGACAACATGTTTATCATTATAAAATAAATTTCAAAGTTATTAAATTTATATAACATAAAAGCTACACACCAATTATTGAACATGATGTCATGATTTTGTGACACTGTACTCGGGAATTTTTTTCGGCGCAACAAGATGTCACATGGCGTCATACGCTTGTGTAAATTTATATCATCAATTGCAGCATCATAGCGACGTCATAGATAGATAGTTTTTAATGTCACCCTTTATTACATGTTGGTGACGGCATATATTGATAACATTTTATGAAGTCATCATTACAACATTCCAAATTCTAACAAAAATCTGTAGGTTTTAAATATGTATTTTCGTTACGACATTAACCTTTAACCTATGTTACCCACGAGGTTAAGGGAAATTATTATACAAAGTTTGTTCCCGGCTGATCAAACGGTATGGGAATGCATGTAGAATACACAGACCAAAAATTGCATTTTATATACAGTATGAGCCTTTCAGATGTCAAACTAATCAACTCGACTTTCTGTAAATTTCCCAATTTTAGTATTGTAAGCATAAGTTTGCACGTTCAAATATGTGATTGGATGCTATAGTTTGATTAATGCAAACATGTGCTTGAATTCACATATTTGAACATAAAATTTTAATTCAAATTTTACAAAAATTGTATTGTTAGTTTTAAAAAAAAGTAATAATAGCAAAAAGATCTAGTAAAAACTGTCTTGTAAATATCTCTAACATTTAACATATTGGCCCGTTTTTACAGTATGGTAGGGTTTCTACTAAAAACTTAATCTAATTGATATTTATTTCAGTAGTTTGAACATAAGGAATTCATAATTGATATAATAGATAATATGTATCAACAGTTTTTAATATTTTGATTCTTGCAGATCTTTATTGATCACTACTTGAAAGCCACAGATCCCTAAGGATCTAAGATCCTAAGTCATTACTACATTTTGAACTTCAAAACAATACTAAAACTATAAAAACAATTACACTAATTATGAAATATTTAATTTATAAATGAAAAAAATATGCAAAAATTGGAAGTTTAATGAAAGTTGAGTTTTGCTGCATCTCAGAGACCAGCTTTTCAATATTTTATTTCATTTCTGAGAGTTCAGTTTCTATTGAATTCTGAGTCCAAATTTTATTTTTTAAGCAGAAAATAATTCAATTAGAAAAATTTATTTAAATTTTTAAACAGTCATAGAAATCCTAATTAAACTTTGCAAATCCCCAAGAATCTACACACATCACAGGTTAAGAAAGCAAGGCTATGAAAATCAGTGTGCACTGAATATGTTGAACCAGGGATCCCCGACTTATTTACATAGGGCCCCAGAACTGAATATAATATTAAAAAATATTTAATAAATAAAATTAAATTAATACATATTTTGACATCCTTATCAATTTGTGTGAATGATATAAAGCAGTGTTTTCCAAACTGTGGGGTGCACAAGAATTATCAAAAACATCATTTTTGAGATAAACAAGCAAAAAATAAATTCAAATTTGCATTAAAAAAAAATGAATCAGAAAAAAGGGCTATAAATACAGTACATATATCCATGTATCCAGAAACTTTCTGCTATAGCTATTTTAAAGACAAAATAAAAATCTGATTTAGTGATTGAAAAAGAATTGGGAGTAGCAATATCTTCCATGACATTCAATTTGAGAGAATTTGTGCTGAAAAACAATCCCACCCATGGCATTAAATATTATATTGTATTAAACACTTATTTTATTTTTCGTTTTTTTTATAAGATTTGTTTTAATTGTAATTAAAATTATTACACCATAATAAATATATATTTTTTATGTATAAGAACTTTATACAAAATATGGTATATTGTTTTGTAGTATTAAATTGAAAGTAGAAAGTATTTATAAAATTAGACTGTTATGAAAATGAGGGGCATACCAATCTTTTTATAAAAAAGGGGGCCCAGACATGAAAAGTTTGGAAACCATTGATATAAGGTAAGACTGCTTATATTGGATCACAGTCTAATTAAAAACACTTTGTTCATATGTAGTATATTGGGCTTTTTTGCCATCTAGTAGTGAATTTGTATCTATGACATCATAAATCATGGTCTGATGAAATTTAAAAGAAATTGGACAAATGGTAAGCAAATTGTAGCATTTTAATGTTTTTGGACATGTTTCATGTAATTTTATGGTTTTTTATTTATTATGCATATACCTAAAATACTGTATACTGATTTGAGAAATGTTAGTAATTTTTCTTTTATTTTTAGAAATTTAAATGTGATGAATGAGGCATTCTATGCATATTTAGATATCAGGCTTAAGTTTTGTGTTGTTCACTTGCTGCTGACCACAGTCGCTCATGAAGTTTATTCCTATAATGGAATATGCTGATTTCCTGTATTGGACCACTGTTTCCCTATAGGAACTGATATCTTAATATATTTTTGAAAGAATCAAACATTGGAAGTGCTTAAGAAAATATTGCAGACATGCAATATTTTCTTACCTTCTGATTGTCCTTTTACCAGCAGCTTCAAGAATGTAGCAGATATTACCCCACTTTCTTCAGAGACTCAATTGAAGGAAAAGAAATAGAACAGGCATTGAAACAGCAGTTTTGACTACATTGCCATACAAGAAAGCATTCACCTTCACAAAAAGCTGAGGAAATAGCAAAATCCACTGGCACCAGGAATCTATATATATTATATAGGATTTTAAATAATTAAATATTATAATTTGATTGATATATATATTAAATAAATTTATATCTAAAATAATTTAGATTTTTTGTCTCCTGAAAATATTTACAGATTTTCCTTGCTTTACAAAGGTTTGCTATACACAATTTTGCTTTTATGAAAGGATTTATACTAGTACTTTCTATCGCTAATTAAAAGAAATTAGAAGATGATTTTTGCTTTTACAAAAAAGGCAAAATGTGAAAATAATATTCAATGCTTGTTTTTCCTCAAACCATTATAGTTGCAATGCACACTTTGAGCAATAAGACTGACACCATCAAGCTCTTTCCTTAAGAACTACACTCAGCATTAAACCACCATAACTTTGAACTGTGTCTATGAGCATCGTATTTTATTCTTGATTTTATTTTGTACATCTGTTCACAAGATAGGTACTAAGGTGGTAGAAAAGCTTAATAGAGCTCATAATGGTTGTTTCATAGTGTAAAACTGGACATATAACATACCATATAATACTTGTAGACGAAATAACTGCTTATACTCTTATAAACTTTAAATAAAAGAACATAAATAGCACTGAATTGCAGCTGAGAAAATATTTTTATTAGTTAAACGCGTTTACGTTTAACTAATAAAAATATTTTCTCAGCTGCAATTCAGTGCTATTTATGTTCTTTTATTTAAAATACCATATAATACATAAAACTGGTTTTATGTGTTATTTGGTATGATTTGTTGGCTTATTTTTGTGTCTGAGTTGGGTTAGATTAGATTAAATTAATTAAACTGCCATATCACAGATGGGATATACTTTATCTGGTGGTGGCAACTTTTAGAGCCTCCACATGCTGTTCAACACCCATGATGGGGTCAACTGGAAGATTGAAACATAGTTCCAATGGGCCAGACCCAGATATCTCTTGAAAAACTGGAATTGTAGGACCCAGAATTGAACCCGGATCCTCTAAAATAGAAATCCACTGCTTTACCATGCGGACATCTGACCAACTTTTTGAGTCTGGGAATGCTCAATTGCTTCTTTGCTTTACAATTTTTTGGTTTACAAAAGGTTTCATAGTAATAATCAACTTTCATTAAGTGGGGGAAATCTGTATATCAAATTAGTTATCTGAAAGCTAGATTTTGATTTAATAATAAATTTTTCCTAAAATATTAATAGAAACTTATTGTGTTGAATATGTGAAATCTACATAAAAACAGTGTTTAATTTAAAATATAAGAAATTACTTTATTAATTAGGTTTTCAAGTAATAAAAAATTAAAACATACAGGCAATCTCTGACTTACATAGATCTAAAATACATAGACGGAAAAACAATAAAATCTGTACATCTGTAAAAATTTCCTGACTGAAAAAAATGCATTAATCATAGCAGATAAAGTTATAATGAAGAGATACAAGCATTTTTCTCCTAATTTCATTATTTATTATATTGTATGTATGTTTTGTGGGATTATTAGGTTAGTTCTAATTAGCAAGCTGAGCCAGACCCAAACTTCTCTTGAAAAACTAAATATATGGGAATCTGGATTCTCCACAATGATAAGTGACTGCTCTACCATGTGATTTATGTTTTTATTTTTAATGTTATGCTTTTATGAATAGTATAAGTTACTGTTTTAGTATTGTATAGGGTATTCTCCAACATACATATGCTTTGACTTAGATAAGATTTCATGGAATGATTCATTTATATAAGTCGGAGATTGCCTCTATATACTAAAATTTTTAGGTTATTTTTGAAAATTACAGTAAAATTCAGATTTTGAAAATTGCATTGATTATTACTTGCTGTTTTTCCAGACTGAATTAAAAATATTAATATCACTGAAATTGGTTATATTTCATTATAAAATGAATCATTTTTATTTTTAACAAAAATATAACATAATTTCATTTGCCATCAACAAATAGAGAATAGTTTTTATGAAATATTGAAAAATGTGGAAAATGTCAATTTGTTACAATTATCAGAAACATACTTGTATATACTCGTATATAAGCCGAGGTTTTTTTTCAAAAAAAATTTCTGAAGTGGGGGGGTCGGCTTATACACGGATCAAAAAAATTAGCTTTTTTTTTTGGCTGGAGAAATTGAAGTAATAAGCAAAACCATAACTTATTGAGCGTTTTTTGTGGCTGGAGAAATTGAAGTAATAAGCAAAACCATAACTTATTGAATTTTTGGCTGGAGAATTTGAAGTAATAAGCAAAACCATAACTTATTGAATGTATCTCCCAAAGACCAGGAAGGAAATTTTTGCAATAATTCATTTAATACGATACCAGGTAAAATTTTATCTTACCGTGATGCGATCGAGCGTGGCGCACTGCCGACTCCAACCTGCATCTATATACTGTAATCAGATAGGCGACACCATGCTACCAACACAACACGATGAAAACTCGACAATCAATCAAGAATCTTACCTAGGATTCATATTTGAGCAATACAATGCGACATGAACTCAACAATCAATCGAGAATCTTACCTAGGATTCATATTTGAGTGAAAAAGATATATTTAATTTTCATTATTATTAATTAAGAATGTTTTAATTCATTCGCTAATAATCAATAAATACTTTGTCGTCCCTCCGACTCCAACCTGCATCTATATACCGTAATCAGATAAGCGACGCCGCACTGCCGATACAATGTGATGCAAAAACTTGACAATCAATCAAGAATCTTACCTAGGATTCATATTTGAGTGAAAAAATATATTTATTTTTCATTATTATTAATTAAGAATATTTTAATCGATTCACTAAAAATCGAAAAACGCTTATTATATTTAACTCATCGATGATTTAATTAAAATATATTAAAAAGTAACTAAAATAATGTTTAAAATAACAAAAAAATAATAATTATTTAAAATCGGTACTGAAAAATAACTTTAGTCTATCAAAAAAGTTCATCGTAAGCGAAATCAAAACCTCAAAATCGCACACTAATGTCTAGAAATCATGTTGCACACGTCATCCTAACGGTGTATTACATCATTGTTAACATGAGCCATTCATTTTAAAATACGGTCAAAAGTTTGAATAACTCAATTCAACTCAACTATAACTTCGAACGGTCTCTTGGGAGCCATGTGACGTAGACGTATTCTAATAAAATTTTATTGCGATAACTTAATATAAAATTCTTTAGAAAAGAAAACAATTATTCAATAACAAAAATAAAAAGAAAATATTTTAATGTAAATTATAAAAATTTATTACTACTCGTTAACTTGATATTTTCTAAAGCTACATCATCCTAATGATAATGTCATACACCTGACATCAATCTCGCTTCGGAGTAAAATTTTACTTTACCTGTTGCGATAGAGCACATCGTGCTGCAAAATCCAACCTGCATTGATATAAGTGCATCAGATAGGTGACGCTGTGCTGCCTGATGCGCTGTGAAGCAGAAATTCTGGACAATAATTCAAGAATCTTATGTAGGCACACTGCGTTGGATCACTTTAGCTGGATTGATTGATTGATGTAGGGGAGGGCTGAACTTGTTGGTATAGCCCAGAAATGAAGTAGAAGTGAGAAGAGTTAGGAATAGTTTGAAGGATTCCTGCTGGAGGGAGTGAGCAGGGCACTAGATGAAAGTGAGGGGAGAGCAACCAGTACAGTCGTGAGATCCATAGCGTCCCGCATAGGCGTTAATTAGAACTAGAAAAAACAATAGGTTACAATGTTGATTAGTTAGCTGGTGATAAACAGAACAAAATATTTATGATGGAGAGATGCCTCTGTTGAGAACAGTGTTGAAGCTTGGGACTGAGTTTACATTTCATCAGTAGAGGGAATGTCTATCAGAGCTGGAAATTGAATAGATGTCAGAATTTAAGTTAAGTTCACACTAGTAACAGTTGGGAGGTGTCTGGAAGTTGCAGCATAGTGAAGAATAGTCTTCTCCGAAGGGTTCAGTAGCTGATAGTGAGATGGGGGTAAAGTACAGGGGAGTGACACCGTAATGAGAAATTTATTACAATATTAATTAGTTAATCTACTGTAATACAGGACAGTAGTGCAAGGATACAAGTGGTACAACTAAATATATAAAGATACAAGTAAAGTGATATATATAATGAACAATTAATGAGATAGGATACAATAAAATACAAATAAAATGCAATTAATAAATTAGGATATAATAAAACAAAGAAAATGGAAACTATAAAATGAAAATAAAATACCAATAAAATACAAATAAAATATAATACAAATGATATACAGTACAAAATGATTACAGATGAAATACAAACTAATACAATGCAGAGATCAGTTGGAGAGGGGAGCTTCGTTGAACACAATGTTGTACCAATGATGTTGGAAGGTTGAGGAATTAGGGTGAAGCTGGGAGTGGGAAGCTATTGGCGAGAGCAGAAGTCTCCTGGAGGAAGTCCTGGAGGGCTGTGAAGGTGCTTTCATGGGCTAGGAAAGTCTTTAAATCACAGGGCCAGGAAGTGGTGTGCTGGAGTGTAGTTCTGAGAAGTTTTTCTCTTGAGTTGGAATATTTGTTGCAATTGAAGAGAAGATGTTTAGTATCCTGAGGTTCGGATACCCCACAGTCACAGAGAGCATTAGTGTGAAGTTTGAAACAGTGAAGATAATGGCAGAAGTTGCCGTGACCGGTAAAGAGCTGTGTTTTGAGATGATCAGATTTGAAGAATTTATTTTTGAGGTGGTAGGTAATGCTGGATTATTGTCGAGAATTTCTGTGTCATGGTGCATCAGGCAGCGTGGCGTCGCCTATCTGATGCACTTATATAAATGCAGGTTGGAGTCTGCAGCGCATCAGGCAGCGTGGCGTCGCCTATCTGATGCACTTATATAAATGCAGGTTGGAGTCTGCGGCGCAACGCGCTCGATCACTTCGGATAAAGTAAAATTTTACTTTTTAAATTGATCTATTGATGTCTATATTATAATAATTTACTTTATATTATCATCATCATCATAATCAACTGTTATCAATCCACTGCAGGATGAAGGTCTGTCCCAAGCAATTTCTAGTTCTTCCTGTCTACAGCCTCTCTGATCCAACACTTTGATGTAAAATTCACAATCTCATCTGTAATGTGATCTCTTCCTTGTCGTTTTTTATCCCTTGGTATCCAGTGAAGTACTTTAGTTGTCCATCTCTTATCTTGGATAAGAAGTCAAACAAAAGTTATAGAAGTAATCCAAAAGATAAAAAAGCAGAAGTGGACTTGGGCTGGACATATAATAAGAATAAATGATAATAGATGGACAATTTATTTTATATATATATATTTAAAGTTTCAATAAAATCTTTATATTTTTTGGCAAATGGCATTAATATATTGGTAACTAAAAATCAAAGATCATGTAATTTATCAGGCATTAATATATCGGTAACTAAAAATCAAAGATCACGTAATTTACAGTTTCAAATTTTTATCAAATTTTAAGTGCTAAAGTCGGGGGGTAGGCTTATACATGGGTTACGCATTTTTACCGATTTTCAAATTCCGAAGTGGGAGGTGGGCTTATACATGAGTATATACGGTAATTATTTTTTCATGTTAAATCTAGTATTTAAAACCGGATTTTAAAATTTAAAAACCGGTTTTTAAATTTTATAAATTTATCCAAAAAAATCGGTTTTTAAAAACTGACAAACCCTAATTACAATGCAAATACAAGAGTTCTTGACTTATAGTTAAATTACTTTCAAAATTGCATAAAAGCAAATTGAATTTTTTGTAACTTATAACACTATTTCCAATAGATGTAATACAGGTATCTATTATAACATGTTAATTGGGATAAGAAAGCCTATGCATTAAGCAAAAATATATTGAATGAATATAAGAATTACATTTTATATAAGAAAGGCTTAAACAGTTCCAGACTAAAAATTGATGAAAATATCTATGCATATGTGAAGAATTAAATATTTCCAATTACTTCATGAAGCATTACATCATTTTATTTCTATTTTATTTCCATTATAATAATTATTTAATTTTCAACATTAACATTTCATATTTATTTGATTTAATGCTTGTAAACATGCATTTACAAAGGCTTTGTTAATGACATAATATTAACTTTGACCAACGGATATTTTCTGCCAAATTAATGTGTTGCCAAATCAACTTTAACTGTATTTTTTTTATTTTTCATTAAAAAATGTTTTAGTGAAACTAAAAGATTGTTGAAATTTCCATTAATGAATTTCCATTAAGCTTATGCAATTATTCACTTACTGTTAGACATTTTGTAAAATTTAAATACAGTCAATTCCGCTTAATTGGGACACATTGGGACTAATCCATTTTGGACCAATTAAACAGCTGCCCAATTAAACGAATTAATAATAAATTCAATATAAAATATGTTAATATGTAGGAAAATAAATAAGTAGGTAAAACTAAAATAAAATATGTAATTCGTAGGCAAATAAATAATAGGTAAAAAAACTGAAGTAGTAATAAATTCTAAAATATGTAATTTGTAGGTAAAAAAATAGTAATTAGGTACCTATTTTAATGTTTTATTAAAATAGGTACCTAATTATTACCTTTTTAGCGATCTCTTCTGACTGCACCTTCAACACTGTGCTGCTAATATTCACACCTTGCGCGCTAACTATAGAAAACCATTGATTTAATACTTCTTTAACTTCTGAATTCTTTTCATCATGCTTTCTTTTGGATGTTCCTCAAATTTCTTTCTGTAATGCACACTCCTCACACAGTTGATTTTCTTGTTGTAGGAGACATGCCTTGATAGATTTTGATACACCAGTTATATCAGCAAGTCTATGATGGCTTGTATTATATGGCCAGTTTTTAATTTTATCCAGGAAAGCAATTTCACTTGAAAGTGTAAAATCATTTCTTGACATCTTGGCAAAGATATAAAAAATTTAAATAAAATCAACACTGTAAATGAATATCGCTAGTATATTGATTATATAGTAATGGTAGACTCTTAAGCAGATGCATACTTGCCAGATGCACAACAATAGATAACTGATTCGCATCACACTAGTGTTGCTAAATAACAGTGTATGTAGTGTTGACATACTTTTGAAAAATTCCAAAAATTGCTAAATTTCTTTTCTGCTTCTGTCCCAATTAAGTAAATTATGTATTAGTTTATTAGTTTGGTTTCCGTTCTTTGAGATTTGGCGCAATTATGCGTTGCCCCAGTTAAGCGGAATCCACTGTATTAATAATAATATTATGTATTAGTTTATTAGTTTGGTTTCCATTCTTTGAGATTTGGCCTGGTGGTCCAATTAAGCAGAATCGACTGTTTTTATTAGTTTATTAGTTTGGTTTCCGTTCTTTGAGATTTGGTCCAATTAAGCAGCTGTCCCAATTAACCAGTGAACCAATTAAGCGGAATCAACTGTATATATAAAAGAACTATTTTTTTTATCAAAGTTACAAAATAAAAACCTAAAAGTCTAACTGCTCTCGTCGGTGTTCAAATAACTAATAAACAAGTACTAAGCACACACAAGCAGACCAAATAATAATTATTAATTATTTTGTATTGTATTTTGATTATAATTAACAAATACAATACAGGAATCCCCTGATTTATGTAGTCTCCTGTGTCATCATCCTGCACTTACATTGTTGCCCCAGACCCAATTTATTAATCAAAGTGAGCAAATTAATCTCTATATTCTATTACATTGCTTTTATGCTATCTATAAATTAATATGTAAGCTGAGAATAATTTGCTTCTCATATACAGTATACAGAAACTGTCTTGCCTCCAAACACTAATTCTATCTGTTGAGTTAGGACCCAGATTTGAGCCTGGCCTCTAGATGAAAAACCAAACTTTCTTCCACTGATTTAGAGTGAAAAATAAATCAATTGCATAGGAATTGTATTGCACTTCATTCTGGAGAATTTTGGTTCAATTCCATGCTCTATACCTCCAGATTTCTTCAAGAAGGATTTAGCCCAGCTTGTTGAACCAGTTCTTCACCTATTAGTCAACCCACAACAGTTATAGACAGCTGTGGCAAATATTGAAATATCTTTGCAATTTAGTTATTTCAAACAGGAAAGCAATTTAAAACAAGAAAAGAAGACTTCACCATAAATATGGGTGGTTTATGAAGGATATTGAAATATCTTGATCCTTTGTATTCACAGCAGGATGGAAAGCAGAATAAAATTTAACAAGAAAAATATACTGAAAGACTTTTGAAAGATTTTCAAGATCCTACATGCAGCAAAGATTATAGAGCTACTGTATTGACAGTAGCATTGATAGAAACTACTGATAAAACAATAAAAGAGCATCTGGAATAAGTTTGCCATTTTTTTACAGCTTATATAAATTCAGATACCATTCCAAAAGTTGATCCTATTACCTTGCAAATCAAGTTTTCTGCCATATGGGCTTCTGTTATCTAATGTATAAGAACTCCATATAACAGCAAACTTGCTTTGGAAGTTATATCTGAAGATATTTTCAAGTTGCTGAACTCCCATAATGAAGATTCAAACTTGATGATCTTACTGAAATACAAAAGCAAAGAATGCTCGAAGAATTTGATTTCAATCTAAACCAAGATCAGATCATGATAATTTCAAACTGATTGAGAGGATTTGACTTATTGAATCTGCATTAAGATTTTTGAGGGTATTGATTAGAATGAATAACAAACAACAATAATAAAACAAGGAATAGAGAGGATGCATGCTTAGGAGAAGAATTTATCTCAAAAATTCAGTACTTGATTTACTTAAGCCATAATCAAAAATTTATTCATTGTAATTTTCATTATTGGATCTTAGCAATAATCTAGTTGCCCTGACTTAGTTCAAGACAGAATGGCATTTCTTTGTTAAATTGTCATTTGATTTGTCAGATTTCATTTTTTTTGTAAATCTTTTTAAGTACAGAATAAGTATATCTGATTTTCTTGATCAAAATTTTTGTCTGAAACCAATCACTCCATTTTTTACTCAATATTTATGAGAAAATCTGACTTGATTTATGTTGTCTTGAATAATGTTGCTGTTTTGGAATGACTTATGAAATAACTTTGAGGATTACTGTATTCTATTTTTTTCATTCTAAGATACCACTGGTTTACTAATTTTAATGTAATTTTTTCCCAAGCCTGAAATATGGAGAGGGAAATTTATTCAAATTTTGTTATAAAATTTAAAATAAAAATATTTTGTAAAAATCAATTATAAAGTTTATTTAAAATATCAAATGCACAAAAATAAGCAGGATTCTGAATTTCAACTTCTAAAAATAAAAGTTGATGTTCTGTATTGGAAGTCCATTTGCCATCTTGTTTACTATTCTAACATGTTATCTTATAAGTTTTACAATATATTTTTTTGTTGTACTGTTTAAGTTTCCATGTATTATAAAATACAATTTTAAATTGTGAATGAAATATGTAAAAATAATTTTTGTTTGTTTAAATAAATTAATGCATTTGTATTTTCTCAAATGATAAAGACACACTTCTTAAATAATGTATAGATAACACATTATTTCTTATTTTAGATTTATAGAATAAAAAAATGTTATTTATTTTTTTAATAAGATATTGTGTATTGTTATCTAAAAAAAATACATTGATAGACACAGTGGTGGGATTCAGCCAGTTCACGCCAGTTCAGCAGAACTGATACCTAATTTTTTGTTGAGTTCAGCAAACCAGTTATTAAAATAGAATTTATGGTTGGGTTAGTTAGGTTAGTTTTGTCAAGTTGCCATATTCTAATGGACTATTCTTTATCTGGTGGCAGCCATTTATAGAGCTCATTACAGGCTGGCCAACACCCGTGATGAGGTCAACCAGAAGGTTGAAGGATGGGGTTCAACAGGCTGTGCCCAGATCCTTCCTGAAAAACTAGAGGTGTGGGACCAGGATTTGAACCTGGATCCTCTAGGGTAGTAAGCCACAGCTTTACCATGCAGCCATCTGGCAAACAAAATGGCACTTATAATCAAGGTTCTCTCTAAGATGGGTGCCTGGGCAGCTGCCCAATGTGGGTATACAAATTTACATTCCTTACTCTTTTTTAACGATCATTTGCACAACAATGTATTCTAAGTGCCCTTAGTAATGTTCATTCCGTCCATAGGTGAAAAATATTAGATGGAACTATGCTTGTAATATTTATTTATTCATTTCATAAAACTTGTTATACCTTTGATGAAATACCACATTTTTATTCCCTCATGTTTTTATGCTTGGATAAAAGTGAAGAAAGTTGAAGTGAGGACATCAATCAAGAAGCAATTGGAAGTATTAGGCTCATCCAGAAAGTAAGTACCGTTTGGGTATTAAAAAAGATTAGCAATTTGTTTTCATTTGTATTTTATTACAAAAAAATCACACCTTAAACTACTTTTAGACATATTCACCATGCGAATTAAGGCATGTGTCATATCTTAGCACTAATTGCAACATACCTGCTTCGTAGAATTTGGCTGCCTGTGATCTCAACAGTCAGTAGTCCTTACCTTTTGTTCTGTATCGCATGCCATAACTTCTTCAATGTCTCACAGTAAGCTGTAGCATTGATTGTTGTGCCTCATTCCACCCAGTCCACTAACAAAATTCCTTGACAGTCCCAAAACACGGTGCACATGATTTTTCTTGAAGAAAGAGGTGGTTTTGCTTTTTTGGGTTTTTGGGAACCAGCATACCGTCATTCCAGTGACTGTTGTTTCGTTTCAGGTGTCTTGTAACAAATCCATGTTTCATCTCCTGTGACAATCCTTTTCAAAAAATCATTTCCTTCTGTCGCATATTGTAGGCGGCCGAATTCTATGAAGCAGGTATGTTGCAATTAGTGCCAAGATATGACACATGCCTTAATTCGCATGGTGAATATGTCTAAAAGTAGTTTAAGGTGTGATTTTTTTGTAAGTACAAATGAAAACAAATTGCTAATCTTTTTTAATACCTAAATGGTACTTACTTTCTGGATGAGCCTAATATCTTAAATAATAGGTTTATTGTTTTTTTGTCAGGTATTATTTAATATTTTTTCCTTAATATTTTAAAATTCTTTCTTATAGCATAATCTAGTTTGGTGTATCTCTTTTTTTATTGTTCTTATTTAAGTATTAACTGTATGAAATAATAAACTACCAATAAAAACTTCACAGCTCATTAAGTGAAAAACAACATAAAATTTGAATTTAATACCATAAAACTTTCGGCTTTAATGAGCCATCATCAGCGGTTGGATTTTTTACAAACAAGAATAAATCATTAGAATAAATTTAAAATTTGAAAATTAAATATTAAATATAACATTAAATATGAATAAATTATACAGGAAATATATATATATTGTAATAATATATTAATTATTCTTTTCTTTTATAGTCCATTTATATATTATATTATATATATAATCATGTAGCTGAGATTTCAACGATCATTTAAATTATTATCGTTGGGCGGTGGAGAACCATAGCTCTGGGATTATTTCTGGAGTGTTATCATTTATTACATGTATATTTCTTGAATATTTTATAATCTCCAGTGTTTCTGCCCATCTAATTTCGCGTACATTTTTTATCGTTCTTATTATTTTTGCTTCATTCCATCGGATGTCAATATTATAAATATAAAACGCTTTCACAAGCGCAGTTTTAAATTGGCCTTTTTCTATATTCTTTTTATGTTCTAATAATCTGGTTTTAAGCGATCGTATAGTACTACCTATGTAGACTTCTTGCCTGTTTGTGTCATTGTTATAAAGCAGAATGATATATACCCCAGCTTTCATCTCCGGTTGCAGTATCGGTTTATTGTTTTTAATTATATCAAAAGTTGTATTCCTTTTGTATGGAAGTTTTATATTATGCATATTCAAAGCTTTTCTGATTGGTTCTAATGTACTATCATAGTCAACAGGTGTTATATACGTTGTACTCATTTCTTCAGCCAGCGGATGCATAATATAAAACTTCCATACAAAAGAAATACAACTTTTGATATAATTAAAAACAATAAACTGATACCGCAACCGGAGATGAAAGCTGGGGTATATATCATTCCGCTTTATAACAATGACACAAATAGGCAAGAAGTCTGCATAGGTAGTACTGTACGATCACTTAAAACCAGATTATTAGAACATAAAAAGAATATAGAAAAAGGCCAATTTAAAACTGCGCTTGTGAAAGCGTTTTATATTTATAATATTGACATCTGATGGAATAAAGCAAAAATAATAAGAACGGTAAAAAATGTACGCGAAATTAGATGGGCAGAAACACTGGAGATTATAAAATATTCAAGAAATATACACGTAATAAATGATAACACTCCAGAAATAATCCCAGAGCTATGGTTCTCCACCGCCCAATGATGATAATTTAAATGATCGTTGAAATCTCAGCTACATGATTATATATATAATATATAAATGGACTATAAAAGAAAAGAATAATTAATATATTATTACAATATATATATATTTCCTCTATAATTTATTCATATTTAATGTTATATTTAATATTTAATTTTCAAATTTTAAATGTATTCTAACAATTTATTCTTGTTTGTAAAAAATCCAACCGCTGATGCTGGCTTATTAAAGCCGAAAGTTCTACGGTATTAAATTCAAATTTTATGTTGTTTTTCACTTAATGAGCTGTGAAGTTTTTATTAGTTATATATAAAAAGAAAAGTGAAAAGTTAAAATCATAATATAATAAACTACCTTTTGGTATATCATTTTTTTATACTTAAAACAATCATTAGGGCAGCGAACCAATTATTAAATTATTTGAATCCCACCACTGGATAGACAGCAGTATATATATTATTTGGAATACTAGATTTATCTTTCCAATGATTATTGTATGTTGAATGCATTTCCTATTTCATTAAGGCTGCTATTTATTGGGTCAGTATTTTTAAACATTTTTGGTCAGTATTTCAAATAAATAGTCAGTATTTATACTAAAATATCAGTACGTAATATAAGTGGTCAGTATTACAACGGTCAGTATTTAAATTAAAATATCTGTAAATATACTAACTTGTCAGTATTTTAAATAGATGGTCAGTATTTATAATAAAATATCAGTACGTAATATACGGTCAGTATTACAACGGTCAGTATTTAAAATAAAATATCTGTAAAGAGGTTTAGCTATATGCTTAAAATATGTCAAACCTCCTCCAGCAGCTAAACAAGTACCTATAGGTGAGAAACGTTCAAGAGAAAGGCCGAAATTAGCAACCCGTGCTCTTTTAGTTGAGTAATTAAACATTTTTTACTTTAATATTATGTTTCTTTAATATGTATTAATATTTAGTATTTTTTTGATAATCAGTTAAGTAATAAAAATATATGTTCTTTACTATAATAAACATTTTTTTCTTATACACATACTTATACATTCTCTCATTTCACAATAAAAAATTTCTGATCACACAAAGATACTAATCTGAAAAATCACCTACGAAAAACTCGACTTCTCCATTTGTGAATGCCATAGGTCAGTGTCTTTCAAACTGACCTATAAATCTGTAAAATTTTATGAGTGCATCAGGAAGGATCTAGCAAATTAGGAAAATTCTAATTTTTCTAATGAAATGCTAATAATTCGGATATTAAATTTTTTTTTAAATCTAGAAATTTAAAAAAAAATTAATATCAGAATTTTTATTTATTTTTTGCATATGGGAGAAGAATTCCGCACTTTCGTTTTTTAAATTCATGACTGTGTGTTCTGGACCGCAAGTAAAAGCATAGCGGGTTATATATATATATATATAATAACAATAAAAGTAATTGAGGTGATGATATAACTTTAATCAATCAAATTATAAAATCGGCTCGATTGGTTACTGTTACAAAACTTCGAACGGTTTCCGTCAATAGGAAATAATTTTATTATTAAACGGATTTTAACTATCAGATTAAATAACGATATTATAATATCGGATAAAACGTTTAAAATTTATTAATCGTGTAAATGTGTATTATTTGATAGGCATATTTACATGCGTATGTATATTTATGATGTAGCTTGCAAAACGTGCTCTACCTCTACCTCACTTAATCGAACCTAAATCGAAACGTTGTTACGTAACTTTTTGTTATTAAAATGCTTTATTAATTAAAGCATTAAAAATAGAAATTGCATTACTGATCCTTTTCGTTATTTCTTACATTATTTTCTTGTTTACGAATTAAAATTAACGAAGAAATAATCATAAAATAAATATTCTGTCATTAAAAAAATATTTAGGTCAGATAATACTTTGCAAGTTGACATAATTACCCTCTTTTCTGCTTTTTGAAGTTCAAAATGGCCTAATTTAAATCATGTCAGATAAAGAATAATTAATACTACTTATTTATTCCACGTTTTGCTTTAATTTAATGATGGAGAAGTAATGAAAGTCGAAGAAAAGAGAAAGCAAATAGAATTTTGATTGTATCTATTTGTTTTATTTAATTAAATTCTTTACTGTGATCCTTTAATAAAGCTAACAAGTACGAGTAAGATATATATTCTGTATGTATTATTGAGTATAGAAAAGGAGATCAATATCTGTAATATAATACTCTCTATGTTAAATTACTCTCTTAATTACTTTTAAAAGAAAAGGAGATCAATATCTGTAATATAATTCTATGTTAAATTACTCTCTTAATTACTTTTAAAAGAACGTTATTGGGTTAATGATTGTTTAAATAATTACGCTAAACCATATGGACTCATTTGTTAATAAGGAATTAATGGCTTAACAAATGAGCACATTTTATAAAAGTTCTTATATTTCTTTATAAAGAGAAATGCAGTAGTATGGTGTGCAGGTTAATACAGCGCCATCTTTCGGCATTTTAATAGTTACTTGAAAAATTTATAATAATAAAAGTAATAATTGTTATAATATACAAAATTGTATTATAATGAATATTAATTATTACAATAAAAACGAAAACAAAAATAAAAAATATATAGCCGAGCCAGCCAGGATTCGAACCTGGAATCTTCTGATCCGTAGTCAGACGCGTTATCCGTTGCGCCACTGGCCCAAGCGACAGGAGAGTTTCCAAAGCACCCTTTTAATGGTATTAAAACGAATTTATTTTTATGTAAATACGATTAATGAACATTTTTTTATTTCATAAAATATCTCAAAAACATGTTTAATATTACATTATTTTATTTATCTACACGATTACAGTTCGCTTTGCACCTTAACAGATGGCGCAACTTTGTCAATAACTGCCGAGTCTTTATGGCGCATTTAAAAACGAAATCCATTTTTGTTCATTTAAAAATATAACAAGCATAAAACGCCCAAATTATTTTTCGTTATAATTATCTAAAATAGTTTATGCAATTATAATATAAAAATTAAAAATAATTATAAAATGTTTTATGAATTTTGTATTATATCTCCATCTGTGTTCTATTTTATGTACTAATATATTGTTATAAAAAGCTTATTAAATTAATTGTAATTATTATTAATGTCGGTGATATTGGATAAAATAATAACAATTATTAGTGGAAAATAATAAAGCCATTTGATTTATTCGTTTCAAAAAATTTTATTTATAAGTTATAAAATTACTGCAGTACAGTATATCTAGAACGATGTAAATATTGTATATTTTGTTATATTTTCGTTGTTTTGATAAAATGTTATCTATTAATAGGACTGATCAAATTGTTTCTTGATCTACAGGTTCTAGAATAGATAGAATTTGAGGAAAATCCAAAGATCATTTTTCAAGGTTAGGACGAGTCTGGATTCAGGTCATGGTTGCAAATCCTGTTGACTGAACTTCTTTCCCTTGGCTTATTAATCATTTAATTGTGTAAGAAAAACAATGAATCACTATAAATTAAAAAATCTGTAGGAAGTACAGTCAATTCTATAAAAGTAAGAAAATATTTCACAGTTTATAACTCATTTGTATCAAAAATCGATTGCATGGAAGACAAACTCGGCGCAAATGTTTAAATCTCTTTAACACCTAGGATGTAACGAATCTAAAAATGTCCCTATTCCGTAACAACGTGCTTTAATGAAAGCTAATAGGCGATCTAAATAGGCATTAGCGATCATGAAAGTCAAATGATTGATTTAAAATTTAAATGGACGCAAACAGTCAAGGTTCATTAATCAAATTAATGAATTAACTCGAATCAGGAGCAACTGCACTTGTTTACTAATAAAATTATTATTACGCCTATTGCATCATAAATAGAAAATTATGTAGTGACTATTAGTTACAATTTTATACTGAATTAAAATTTAGATCTAAATCTTTTTCCTTCTCTCTTTTTCTCTCTCGCCGTTAATACTGCAGTAGCATTATTTTAAACATTAATAAATTTACCGTGTTTAGAAACTTTAAGAACTTTTAATCATTTATTTAATTTCTTCTTAAAATGACAAGTTAATATGTATTATTTAAATTTACTTTCAAAGAGAAAAAATTAATTATACCTAACTAACTAAAGAATTCGACGTTAGCTGCATTTTAAAATTAACTCGTGACAAATCAAGATGAAGGTTTCAATATATTTATTTGGTACTAAAAATAAATGTTTAAGACGATATAGAAATAAGTGTATATAAGTTAACATCCCTTTTAATTTTCAGATTAAGAAAATTAAATCAATTAAAAGAGTTTTCTTCTTCTTCGCTCTTCTTTCAATAAATGACATCGGAAAAGGACTTACATTAACTATAACACGAGAAGACACTTAAATGATAAAATTAAAATCGAGAACATTTAACAATCGCTTAAACAGTTTATATACACCAAGCTTAAAGCTAATTGATAAATGGTTTTGGTAAATCAACTTATCTCTAAAGTCTGTTTGAATCAAACTATTAAATGTTTGCTAGAAGATAAACACTTTTAATCGTATTTATAACCTATTAAGATCATTTAGGGGAATATAGTAGGAAAAATTTGAGTTTTTTTTAGATTTTACATTATGTTTGTGCCGCCATCTGGTATCGAAAATCTTACATAATCGTTTCTTTCAAATTTAAAATGAATATAAAAGAGAAAATTATGAAGTAATTATTTTGTTTTTTCTTGATTCGTAATTTAAAATTATTAAAAATTTAAACTTTATCAAACGTTAACAATAATTATGTAATGAATATGAAGAACGGAATATGAAAAGAATGAACAATAAACAATAAATTAAAGCCATTAAAATTTAAATAACTTGTACATGGTAAAAATTTAATTTTTACGTGTTGATCAAACTTCAAATGAAAATCTTTGATGAAAAAATTTTCGTGTAAGATAAGAATAACATTATAATTAAACGAATAGAATATAAAAGGTCTATATTACTATTTAAACAATTTAAATATATAACTGAAATAGATTTTACACGTAATAAACTTAGCTAAATGTTTCCTTTTTTATATTACATTAAGCAACATGATATTCATTTCGAATCATTTTTCTGGTTAGTTTTTTCTCTATTTGTTTTGAAATCCACCCGAAAGTAAAGAAGCTAAAAATACATACAATATAAGAAGGTACCGGAAAATTACTGCTGAACAAACTTTTGATTATTTTGTAGTAGTATCCATCCAGCCAAGTATCACGCTGGGTTTCGAAACGACTATATCTCTTTCCTTCTTATTTAATTGCTATTTACGAAATGTCATTTTAAGCTCCTTTCCGCAATCCTCTTATTTACATTAAGAGTCTCTGGAGCGGACCTTTAGAGAGTGATGCGTTGCGATACAACTCTATAGTAATCAAATCCAGAATTTTTTTTTTTTAATAAATTATTTTCTATATAAATCTCTGTTAGATATTTTAACATTATAAAACAGTAATATGTTGAGATCTTTATATTTATAAACACGACCGCATCAATTATCCTTCTCATTCAATTAGCTTTTCGTTAAATTAATGATACTTTTAAATGAAATTTTCAAAATTGTGTTTATAAAACTATCATTGTTATTTTATCAAAAAGCATCGAAATTCTGTTAAAGAAATTTATTAAAAAGTATAGAATTTCAATCAAAATTTCATAAAATTATTATTGTTCATAACTATTAATGATTTTCTGTTTAAACTTATAAAATTGCATATTGTTTGAATATTATCGTGATAACAAAAATAGAACTTATTAAAATGGCCTATATTAAGAGATAACATTAATTTTTAACTTACAAAAATCCAAATAATTTCTGTATTTTTATATAAAAAATTTTAAAATACTATTTACAGATTATTTATTTATTTATTGAATTATCTTTTTCGTTGTAAAAAAGCTTAAATTACTTTAAAAATTTTTTTCTAGCCTATTTTTGACTATAAAAATTTTTTCTAGCATATTTTTGACGAATAATTATTTTTATGCAATAAATTTCAGATAATTTTACATTTAATAAGCTGTTTACAAAATATTCCACAGAAGAGGAGTTAAAATTAGAAAAATAGATAGATTAAAAATAATAAAAGGAAATAGAGCAAGAGAGAATTTATTAAGTTAATATGCTTAAGATTTTTAATTTATTAAAAAGAAAGCGAATACTGACCATTTATTTTACAAAATACTGACCAAAAATGTTAAAAAATACCGACCAAATAAGTTTTTCTCTTTCATTAACTGTGGTTAAATTTCTTTTTTGTATTTTTAATTTTAATTTCATTTTTTTATCTTTTGTTTTGTTTGTTGAATATTTTGTAATGCTTCTTTGAATAATGCTTACTGATGGAAAAAAATCTCAATATTTCCAAACAACATAAAACTATGATTTGTTTTTTCAATTTAGACAAAGTTAAGTTAGTTTTGGCTTCCATTGTAAGACATTCCACTTTCAAAATAGTAAAAAACTAAAGAAAAAAAACCCTATATCTTAAAATAAAAAAATAGGACAACTACTATTTTGTTTTAAGTAAAAAATGAATTGTTTATTACAATGAAATATAAAAGCAAAATTTTATACAGTATTGCATCTAAATGTAGCATCAACTATTTCAAACTTCACTATGATATGTCACTTTTGGAAATATGAAAATTTTACATGTGACACTGATACATTATGGCAGGGCATTAGTATATAATAGAGGGAGTAGGTAATAAAATTGACTGTACATTATAGTGAACTAATTGTACATTAAGCAAGGTATACTTGAAGGGCTGCCAAGAAAGGGTGACATCAGAGACTTTTGTCACAGGCCCAGCATTGAAAAGTACCCGACTGTTGAGCTCTGACATGTCACATAATGTGTCCGATAGTTTGCAAGCCACCACAAGAGTGCACTGTCTACCACCCAAAGCAGTTGTTCCAAAATAAAGTATTTTATATATAACAATATTTTGACAGACGAAGGTTTTAAAATTTTTATTCATCCCCCATCGAAGGTTTTTAAATTTTTTGGCCTCATTACAGATGAGGCAATAGAAATTTAAAAACTCTCTTTTTATTTAATGTTTGTATTTTGTATGATATGTAATGTATCAAATTTTGAATTTATTGTGCATTTTTTTAAATAAATGCTTAATGTTTTATGTGATGGGCACTATAAGTGGTCGCCGCTAGATACAGATATCCCTCGTGAGATATGGTGGCTTAACATAACAAACCTAACCTTAATATTTTATATGACTTTTTATTAAACCAAAGTGATGTACTTTTTTAAATGGGGCCTGGAGCAGACTTGTCATGGGCCCAAAAATTTCTCTCGTCAGCCCTTTATACTTATACTATATATGCAAGTTCCCCAACTACCAAACCTCAGAATATTAAACAAATTTTTACACACTAATGATATATAATATAGTAATATTAAATAAATACTATTTATTCTTTATATAGGGTGTCCCAAAATTTACGCAAGAAATAATTTTGATAGAAAACACAGGTTTATTATTAAAAATTGTAAATTTTTTATTGATTCATAAAATATACAGTATAGGGTTATATATGGAATAGCATATCGGGTAAATGGATAAACAAGTGGATGCTGATTTTTCGAACAAAATTATCTTCAGCGATGAGGCTCATTTTCATCTTGATGGCTTGGTTAATCAACAAAATTGTCGCATTTGGGGTTCAGAAAATCCATGAGTGATTGTTGATAAACAAATGCATCCACAACGTGTCACTGTTTGGTATGGATTTTGGGTTTGAGGCATCATCGGACCATTCTACTTCGAAAATGCGGCTGGTCAGGCAATTTATTGGTGCTCACTATCGCAACATGATAATTCAGTATTTTGTGCCTAAATTGCAAGATATGGATGTGGACGACATGTGGTTTCAACAAGACAGTGCCACATGCCATACAGCCCGAGAAACAATTCAATTACTGCATGAGTCATTTCCTGGTTGTGTAATTTCTCGTTTTGGTGATCAGAATTGGCTACCTAGATCATGCGATTTAATGCTATTGGATTTTTCTCTTTGGAGTTTTTTGAAGTCTAAGGTTTATTCCAACAGGCCCATGACCACCCATGCCTTGAAGGAGTAAATTGAGTGCTGTATCAGTGAAATTCAGCTACATTTATGCAAAATGATCATGGAAAATTTCAACAAAAGTGCACGTATGTGCCAGCAAAGCCATGGAAGCCATTTACTCAATATGCTATTCCATACATAACCCTATACTGTATACTTTATGAATCAATAAAAAATTTACAATTTTTAATAATAAATCTGTTTTCTCTATCAAAATTACTTCTTGCGTGAATTTTGGGACACCCTATATTTATAACACCAAAAGTGTACTGCTTTCTTAGGCAATTCACCAATTAAAAACCTAACAACAGCACTAAACTAGCAGTCAAAAAACTTTATTCACTTAAAAATTTTCCAGAGAAATGTTTTTGGCTATATCATAGCCATTTTCAACTCAACTATTTACAGCATTTAGAACTAAATGCGTTCTAGAATGTCCAAGGGTATATGACGTTCTAATTCTATTCTAAAATTCTTTCAAATTTATAAGACATTCGTTTTTAACAATTTCAAAAACATGTGGTTCAAGATTCCCAGGGATATATCCAATTCATTTCAAAAATTAAAATTAAAACTATTCACTAAGGCTCATCTCTAAATCTTAAGCATAATAAATAATTTAATTTTATTCTAATATTTTAAAAATATTTAAAAATTTGTTAAAATATTCATTGTTTATGCAGTAATTACATTTTATTTAAAAAATCACTTTGGATTAATTGAAATATTTAATTTATCCGCCATTAATTAACTAACTGATAATTAGGTAAACTTTTAGAAAGAAAACATCTGCTAATCTGTTAATCAATTATAATGTTACTGTTAAAAATAGTTATTTAATTTTTGTTTTAAATTTAAGTAGCAGTAATTTGCCTTACTGTATTTTACCGATTTGTTTGTTTAAAAATTTAATTAAATTTTCTTAAGGAGATTTAAATATAAAGAGAAAGTTGTGAAGGAAATTCTGCTAAGAAAGGCTGCATCACTTTTCCTACGTGTAAAAGTCGTAATTACTTTGGGATGGCAAACACGTTTGCCACTCTTATGCCATCGGGCAGAAGTGTGGCCACACATTTGTCAGTGCATCAAAAACATCTTACAGCTTGTCTATTAGACCACAACATCACGTCTCTCAATACCATCAACTTCCAACCTAGTTGACAGATACCTCCTAGTGGAGCGGTTTTTCTCGGCTCTTTGCTATATTACCCTACCCAAATCTGATTTTCCGTTGTGTCTAGTCGATGTTGACAAATTGACCTCGTTGGTGTCTCCGTAGCGCCATCTGTCGAGCTATTGTCGACCCCTGACTCTTACAACATAGTTATCTTCATCACAGGAGTGGGAGGAAGTAGGGAAGCAGGTTCGGCTCCTCATCCCCCACATTAATCTTCACTTGACCCAATGAAGATGAATCGTCCAATGGATGTGTAGATTTAATTGGTTAGTCACAAATGTCACTTTGACAGACCGCATCTGATTGGTTGTTGAATTGCTTCTAAATTCTTGTTTGTGGGAAACTATTTTAAATTTTTTGCATTTTTATAAAGCAAAATTTTTTTATATTTATTTATTTTTTTGATAATTTATATATTTTTGATAATTTCAAAGTTATCGTCTAATCGTAGAGATATAAAAGAATACGGAGATCGTTCTTTAAATTTTCATGTTATCGTTTTATCTTTCTCTTTTCTTAAGTCTCCCGCTACGAACGAGCTTAAACTGAAGTAACTTTTAATAAATTAAATACTTAAATAAATGGAGTGTAAAAAAAAGTTAATAAAGATTTATTTCTTTGTGGCAGAGTGCAAAAAAAAGTCGATGCAATTTCCAACAAACCACACCTTTGAGAGATTTAGCCCTGTTAATTCTGTTCTGGCAAGTTCTAGAGAGAGACTACAGCAGTAATCTGCTAACGGTTCTTCCATTACAACTTCTTTCCCCATAACCCAACACCGAGCAGGAAAAGCATCCAATGATACTGTTTTAATGGCCGAAGCTTAACTTTGGCTCCATGGGATAGAATCCCCAGCGATTTGGATCCGTTGACTCAAAGCTATCTAGGCCACATACAGTAATCGATTCTTAAATACGAAGTAAGG
This sequence comes from Olivierus martensii, assembly GCA_000484575.1. Classification (NCBI taxonomy): domain Eukaryota; kingdom Metazoa; phylum Arthropoda; class Arachnida; order Scorpiones; family Buthidae; genus Olivierus; species Olivierus martensii. The sequence continues at coordinate 42,271 of AYEL01075347.1, read as the reverse complement.
TCTAATTTACCGACCAATCACCAAGAAATCAAAATACGGTCTCCCCAAAGTAATTTGCTGTAGCCGAGTTGATTTTGCCTTCAATAGACATTTACTTTGGGATGGTGTTAAGCGTTTCTTGCAGATTTGCACGTTTCCGTGTAAAATGGATCCTTTTTTTAATCTGTGCAAGAGAACAAGCTTTCTGATGGTTGGAATTTACTTCTCTTCGGTTCTTCGTTAGATTGTCTTTATAGTGGACTTTTATTAAAATTACATGTTATGATTGTTGTTTATTTTTCTATTATACACGATGAAAATGTTTATGAAATTTATTTTACCCGAAAAAAATGTCATATTTCCGTTAAAATTTCGATTTAACATAAAAGTAATCCATTTTGAATCAAAATATAGCACAATCGCTCATAATTAATTGGAATTTATAGATTATGATTATCAGGTAATCTACACATTTCTAGATAGGCCTATTCTTTGTTTCCACGTTTTCTGAGTTAATTTCTGTTCCCATTTTCGGAACTTTTGAGTCTCTAAAATTCATTTAAAATTCTACACTTTTACGTGTTCAGTCAATTTCCATATTAGTTAAACAAGAGTCACGTGTAGAAATTTTTTTTTTCGTTCGTTCTCCCCCACAAAATGCTGCACCACCCTTTTGTTCCATTTCGATCTTTGCTAATAAAAACGTCAAAGTATGTACCACATCCGAGATATGTAATTACATACAAGTATATCCCACTGGTAAATTTTAATGTGGTCGTAATTCAGATAAAGAAGGCAGATCAAATCAATTATATTCATATTATAAGTCATAAAAATTTTGCATAAAATTTTACTGATTAACATCTAAAGTCTGTAGAGGAGAAAAAAAAGGAATGAACATTTTTGGATATTTTTAAAATGACTCATTTCGCGTCGAGTAATTCTGTAATTAAAGTGTGTAAAAAAAGAAAATATCGATGGAAGATCTCAGGCCTGTGCTTAAAGAATTTGACATCTGAAGTTTGTAGTTTTAGCGTGAAAAAACTATTATTCCAACTCGAGATAAGTTAAAAACTGTATCAGTTTATCTAGCCTAGTAGGGATATGTATAGTATCGAATCAGATTTTAAGATTATTGTTACAGTATCAGCATAAATAGATTCAAATGAAGCTCTGATCAACTCAAACTATTGGATTTACTTTAAAAGAAAGTAAAATATTAGGTTCTTGTAGAAGGCCTGAGAGTGTTTATGATATCTTTTTATATCTTTTCTAAAGTTATAAGTCATGCAAATGACTTATAAACGAAAACATATGCTATCGTTTGAAGAGAAAGATATTTTATAAAAGAATAACCTAAACGGACATGATTAAATAATACATCTCACACAATTGGTTAAACGTCGAACAAATTAAAATTTAACAATTAGAAGAACATAAATGGAAAAGAGAATTAACTTTTTACATTATCATTAATCCACAGAACTTATATAGATATAATTCAAAAGTGCAGTAGTAAAAAAAAGGCATTTTTTGTCTTCATTGTGCAGATCTCTTCTTTAGCCATCAGAGCAGCTTAACGACCTTCTTCTTCGCCCCTTTCTCTTAAGAGCTGCTAGCTGTTTTAATAAGTTGGCGTAGAGAAGAGTCAGAAATTGAAACTAACGACATCAGGGAGTTTCTTTCCCCCTCTACCACCTTTGTTAGGTTGGATGTACATTCACCAGATTTAGCCACGACCGACGAAGTATCTGATTTATAAGTCGTCCGATTGGACTCCTGGGGACATCCAAGCGCACTTCTGATTTATACCACACGTCGTTTGTTGGTCCCTATAGGGCGGGAACTCATTAACATGATATGTCTTCTCCTTGTTCCTGGCGACCGTCTAGTAGGCTTGTAATTAGTGCTTTCTCTTACAGGCGATAAAATCTTGCACCGAGACAGACCTTCTAGCTTGGGAGGACAATAAATAGCTAGAAGACTTGCTTTATCCATTTACTACAGGAGAACCGTTCTAGACAGCAGAGTAATAAGTGTACAAACACATTTTCTATATCTTTTTCTTTCTGGTGAACTTTACTCCTCTCTTTCCTGAGTGTTAAGTTTTTTGTTATTTTTATTTTGGCTTTTTATACTTTTTAAATTTTATTTTATTACATATAAAATCGTTATTTTTTCTATTAAATTAAACACGAGAGGGGAGGATTCTTTGTTTAAAGTTTAATTACTTTTAACATAATTCAGAATTTGATTTTTATATGTTTAACAACGCAAGCTAAAAGTTCAAATATTTGATTTTTTTTATCCGTCTTATAAATGATTATTTTAGAAAATATTTTTATACATCAAATGATCTAAAAGTAGGAGAGAGTACTCGTTTCCGATTCTGGTTAAAGTTATAAAATTTAAATCGTAGATACAGCATAGAAAAATTTTGAAAAATGGTAATCGAATCTATTTGAATGTTTCTATCACAATTTTTCAAATTTTCTATATATAGATCTGATATATAGTTTACGATCCGAACGATAATTTAAGAAAAATTGCCTCAATAATTTTATTTTTATATAACATATAAATTGCAATATTGCACAGATATTTCCAATTTTTTTATATATATATTTAATATATCACAAGTAATGTCGCTATAAACATTCGGAATTGCACAAAATGATATGTTTGCAATTCAATATTACAAAAATATCAATTGGATTTTGTAACTGAACGAAAGCGCAGAGGATTATTCATATAATATTTTAATATGGAGCGATTTAAATATATCTTGCTGTGATAATTTGTTAATTTTAAACACAAAAAGATGTTAACATCGAAAAATGCAGATGATTTAAATGAAAAAAAAAAAAATCAAACGTTTGCATGTAGTCTGTAAGTGGGTAAAAGGTTAAATGTAAGAAACAAACAAAATTCTTCGCTTAAAAAAATGAAAATAATTTATTTTAAGTGGGTGAATTTTATTTAATTATATTTTAAATTGAAATTTAAAGTTTTGTTTGTAATTCACTTAACATTTTATATTTTATTAATGAAAATTTAACCTTTTTTTTATTCGATTGTAACTAACTTTTTATGTTTTTTATGTTATTTATTTAAACGTTTTATTCTTAATTAAAAATAATTAAAACAGTAAATATCTCTTTAAATATTTTTCATTTATATTTAAGCTTTTCTTAATCGTAAAATTTGATATATAGTTGACTTAAAATATTCATTATAAACTCAATTTTACTAATTCAAAATTTTATATTTAATTTAAATATAAAATTTTGAATCAAATTATCCGTTTAAGTAACAACAATTTTTGATTAAAATTCGAATAAATTCACATTTGTAATTAATCTTGGAAATGGAAATAATTTAAAAATGGAATGTTTTCTTTGTTTTTGACAGCCAAAAAATATATTACAACTTAGCTTTAAAGAAAAATAACTGAGATACGAATCCGGCAAGTGTTTACTTACTGAATCCATTAAGTTTTTGCTGTTTGTTTAAAATAATAGCAATATAAAATATTTTAATATCTTTGTTATTTTAAATATTCGTTTTTTTCTCCTCTCGATTAATACATTTAACTGTTTATAAAAATCCACATTTTTATGTAATACATTAAGATAGAGACTCTTTCCATTAAATTTTAAAGATAAAAATCGAGACATCCACCAGAATTCTTTACTCGACTAGATAGTCAGGTAATTAAATTTATTATACGAATTAATTAATAAAACAAACAGAGTAATCTAGAAAATTAAAAATATACCTAACTGATTGTTTATGATATTATTTTAAAATCCCAATGATGAGAAAAGTTAAATGATGAGAAAGCATTGGTTGGGAAAATTGCAGAGAATGACGACAGCAATATCGAGTAAAAGATGAGCTCTGTCTAACTCCCCATCTCATATTACATCCAGTCGAATCTCTTAATAAAGGCTTGTTTAATTATGGGTATCTTTAGATCAGGTATCGTCGGTCTCAACAATTTCCCTAATTAGTAAGAGTCTTCAGCCAAGCTTGCCCATTAGACTTCATTCCATTAGCTCTCTCTTGAAATCGGAACTTATCTTCTAATATGAACAACTTTGCTTTTTTTCCCTCTTTTAAATTTAGTATACCCTTTTGTCTTGGAAGTGACGAAGATAATAGCCAACGATAATTACTTGCTCTAGTTTTAAAGCTTTTACAGATTTTTTTTATGACAAATATCAAATTAACACTTTACAACAAAAATTCTCTTCTTTTGTTTTTAATTTTTTAAAATATTTCGCGAAAATCATTCAAATGAAAATTAACTCTGTTGATTACGTGTTTTCTTTGATGTAATAGGTAATTTTATGTCCGCACTTTATGATTTTTTCTTCTTATTATTATTTATTATTATTTTTTTTAATTTTTACTTTTTAAATGTCGTCGTTTAACAAAAATTTATTACGTGCAATAAACAATATATATCGGGATTTAAAATGACGTTATAATTGGGTAATAGATTTCAGTTTTTAGTAATGTTTTCGTTCGCGTGGCTCCTGGCTTACATATCTGAATGATTTATTGTTGATAATATGACGCCCGGTTAAAATAATGAAGTAAATTGGGTAGGTGTAAAATTGTTAATTGTTGATGTGCATTTTCGTATTTAAGTAGTCATTAGCAATATTTTTTGGAAGTTATTATTGCCTCATTAGAAGGTTGGTTATAATTTTCGAATCAAAACTTTATTTTTCAGCTAGGGAACCGATAGAAATATGCTTGGAATGATATTAAAATGTTTAATTTTATTCTTTCCTTCAAATATAGTTTTAACTTAGATTATAAATACTAATTATTAAAGTAAAAAAAAAGCATAAATTTATAGGTCTATACGAATGGTTTATTATGGGAGTTTGCATACAGCATTTTCTTCGATAAATTGTTAATTTTACGTTTGTAGCCATCCAATAGAAATGTTTTATTTGCATTGAAACTGGAGTTAATTAAACACTTCGTTGATTAAACAATAATCGCATCACTTATTAATATAACTTAACGAAATGGGAAATACGAGGCTCTCCTTCTACCGCTTAAAGTACAATAGGGAAGAGAGGATGAGGATTAAAGAGTAATCCGAGTCCAAATAAGCGAAGTATAAAACCCAGTGGGTCTACATGGACACGAGGGTTTTCCCAGGTGTCATAGTCCAGAAGAGCAGGGGTCAAGAGTAGACTGGATACCTATTAATCAAGTGGAAACCACGTCATCACAAGTGAATTATTTATAGAGTTAATGTATTCGGCCCATTAGATAGGTTTGTGCCAGTCATATGTCCGTCTGCCTTTATGTACTCTAAAAGCAAATACTAGTTCATTTGTAGCGTTATCTCTCCCCTACTATTCGTTGGGGGAGTGATTATTTAACGGGGAAGTAGAAGCCTCTCTATAGTCAATTCATCTGTTTGGTGAATGATGTGCTTGTCATACGTTTGTTAGACTCGACTTAAGCTTTAATGGATCTAGACTCTGTTTTTGAAATAATTGAAAGTTACTCGGCTTTTTAATGACACAAAATCGTCTTCTTACCATAATCAGTGGAGAAAAAATGCTTTTATTATATAAAATTTTTAATATAAAATTTGGACTCTCGGACACACAAAAGAAACAACTTTTAATTTTTCTTTATATCCATCATACTTTTAAATAATTTTGAAATTATTTTTTAATACTTTTGTTTGCATTAAAAATAAGTATTTATATATTCAGCTTTTTATTAATTTCTTTAACTATTTATACATCAATTTATTTTTGTTGTTATTATTATTATTATAAAAAATTCATTTTTTTAATTAATTACAATATTTTGAAGGTTAAAAATATTCATTTTATAATAAAATTTTTATTGAAAATAGAAATATTGCAATATAAAATATATAATTAAAGCTATTCTGATTTATAAAAATAAAAATATTAGTCTATAATATAAATGAAGAGAATGTTGAAAAATTTAATCATTTTTCTCTTACGGAAAGAAATTTTATGCTTTAAGAGCTGAAGAAAAATTCTTTGCTAAGTTCTAAATATAGAATATTTTACATCTTCTGCATTAAAGTTGCAACATTTTTTCATTTACTTCTTATTACGAATTTTATTACTCTACAAAAAATTTTTACAGCTTCCGTTATTAGTATACAACGATGAATTTAAACGGAACCAAAAAATCGAGTAAAACCTTTTAATAAATAATATAGAATAATAACAATATCAGAAAGAAAATTGTTCAGATTTCTGTAAAAATGTAGTAGTTAGCGAAGCACAATTACACTCCAAGCAATTGATACACTTCCATTCTGTTGTAACGTCTCCCTTTCTAAGTTTCGGAAAAAACACTCTTCCACTTCCTTTCATCCGAAAGTATATTGTTGCAAAGGACAATCACGAAATCCACAAACTATAGACAATAGAGGACAATAGTAAGCTATTACGTATTATAGTACAACGATAAAAGCAAAGAACGGTAACAATCCCTAGCCAAATTCTTTTACTCCTCTTAAAGTCTCCTTACTTCCTAATAGAACATAATTTGTTACAATTGAGAGAAAGATTCTCATATCATCTACCGCACTTTGTTATTGATCGCTTTAAAATAGTTACAATATTCAATGTAATTTTAAAGATAATATTTGCATTCGATTTTCGAATTTATTTTTCCTATTGATGCTAGACCGATATTAAAATTGCACTTTGGAGTATATCAATAATAAGACAAAAATGCGCTCTTTATGCTTAATAGGATATGCATTATGTAGAGAGATCATTATAAGTATTTATGCAGATTATTAGGCCTATATACACCCGTGTAAAAAGTGTAGAAAGTTCAGTATTTAGTACCATAATAATTATTTAAACGATTCGGATTATTATATTTAAATATGTATACGGTATAATGAACCATACCGAGAAGAATATGTTTTATTAATTCGAGTTTCTGTACAGATAAAGTACACATAGGGATTTGGTCATCCGACGAATCGTGAGGCCTCATCGGGTTGTGTCAGCATATTTGCCTTTGAGCTAACCACACCCCAAAGGGACTTACAAACGTTTAATTGCATTAATTGTTCCCTGTAATGATCGTTCAATTTAATCATAATTGTTACGCTAAAAATTTCCCAGGTGGCTCTTTCCAGATGAGTGTTGCAACTGCTTTTACGCATGCGCAGTGCTTTTATACCTACTGCATGATCATTATACGCCCGAATGAATCCGTCCAGTAGAAAATTTCACTTCTAACACAAGTGCAAATAGCCCGTGGACGAGGGCAGGAAAGAGAGAGAGAGAGAACCTGCCTCTATACATCAGTGATATCTAACCTATAGTCTCTTAGCGGTTTGTTGAGTTTGTTGTTTTAACAAAACGAAACAGTAACGCCGCTTTACTCAACTAGTCATATATATATATATATATACATACATATATAAAAAAATAACTAAAACTTTTTCTGTACTTCCGTAATATAAAGTTCCGAGTTAACACCTGCTGACTATTGAAAAAAGTAGCAATTAATAAGAAAAGTAGTACAGAGTAACGATGCTGCGGCTTTCAATTATTAAAAGATTGAACAATAAGTCTAAGGACTGATGCTGAAACTATATTAAATATTTTATTAAGGGGAGTTGCTGAGTTGTCTGGCAGGTATATAAATTTCTATCGTGTTCGGTACTAACAGGCACCGCCCGTTAGATTGGAAGACAAAAAGAACAAGAATTATATAAAATGAACATATCGGATGTTATCTTAAAGATCGGGTTCGAATATTCACAAAAATTTAGTTATTACAGGAATGATTGAATGATTTCTTTTTTAAAAAATCTCAACTAGAAGTTTTAATATCGAACTTCTCTTTTAAGCTTGAAATCGTATCGATAATAATTTATAAAGGACTTAATATATTATAGTCCTAAGATGCGGAACTAGAGTTGTGTTGTGCAATTTTTATTAACAACAAAATAAAACGGATAACTGTGGATTAAATTTCATTTTTAATCATTATCAAAAGAAATCACAAAAATAATTATCAATCAACAGAATAACCGGTTAACGAAAGAACTTATCATCTTCAGAAGACTGGCGTATTATTATAACTGATTTTAGTTATTTACGTTATGTAAATTGTTTATAGTTTATGAATAAAATATTTAAAAATTTTATATAAAAATCTATTTCTAAGTGAGTATAATAAACTTGATTAAGATGATTACATTTTTATGAGTTACAACGCCTCTCGAAACACACTGTTTAATTTAAGGCATCATAAAACTTCAAATTGTAACACAAACTATCCACTTTGTGATCAAGATTTCATTTCAGGTCGTGATCCGTTCTTTCTTAATTCCTTGTTCAGTCTATTAAATTTCTAGCGATTTTTGTCTATTTTTATCAGTTTGTTAAATACAGTAGTATTTAAAAATAAATACTAAATTAATTTGCATATTCTAAATGTTAAAATTATTTTTAGAGAAGCGTCGAATTTCAAACGAAGTTAATAAATTAGGAAATAAATTTACTTATTATTTTATAAGAAGTTTTTTTGAATTTTTCTCATAAAGTATATCTATCTATATCTTATATATAATTTGAAGGCCCACTCCAGAAACCCTTAAGCAATCTAGTTTATATTGCAAAAAAAAAAATCAGTATTGACAAAAGACTCAAGTATCCCATTTACACTGTATTGGAAGATAGGAGTTGTCGCAAATTGGACCCTTAGCGAGACAATTGAGCACTTTCCAATCATTTTGAGGCTCCAAAGCCTCATAGAGTGAAAGTAATAACCTAATACAGATGGAGAGAAGTTGTTAGCTTTTAAGCTTACTGAAGAAACATTTTACATAAAATTTTCTGCATAGTTATTTGCTAAAGTTGTAGGGGGAGTGGATGCCAAGTAAATTTTACGGCGTTTTCTAGAAGTATAGATATTTCCTTCTTTTTTCCCCCTCCTTCTTTCTCTTTCCTACTTCTTTTCTTCTCTTGTTTTTTTTGAAGAGAGTTGAGTACTGCGTGGTCATTTTTATAGGCAAGTGGCTGAGATTTTTTCCCCTGTTCAGCTACACAAATGACGAGAAAGGACTCATAAAAGGTCTTTAGTAGTAAGTTTAAATTTTATGTCCAAAAATTTTGGTAAATGGTTCCATTCTAGTAAACCACGTTTTTTTAAACATTACATTTTATTATTGTTGTTATAATTTATAAATACAGATGTAGCGTTGATATATTTACAATCTTGATATTTTATAAAGTTGTGAAGACAGTTATTTTTTTTAATTTTGTTTCAATGAGTATATCTTCTTCAATTTTATATATTTTGGAACTTTATAATTAAATAAATATTGTAATAACCGTAGGAAAAAATATATCAATTATTAATTAAACAAAAATAGGATAATAGAATATTTTATAAAAATGAAAATTAATAATCAATTTTAAGATTAATTTAATATAAACACAAATATTTTTGAATCTCAGAAATGACATAAGCAACAACCATTTCCAAATAATCATCTCTCGAACAGTCAAAGTATTACCCGACACCTGTGTGATGTCTTCACCTTTCTACACATACTCATGCGGGTAAGACGGAATTGCAGGTGCACCCAGGAACAAAATTCTTTCTGGCAGAGAGCGAGTTATTTATTGAACACGGGATTAAAGTACATTTCGTTTTATAATCCTGTAAAATATGCAAGTGAATATTTCCATGGACTAGATTCTCAAATAGTCTATCGCGATGGGGTGGAAAAATCGGGGGAAGAATAGCAAGCACGTCAGTATACGTCATTCAGTTTTATGTCAAATGTGTGAAGAAGATCGCTGAGATACCCTGTTATGAATAGCTTAAATTTGAGACTTCCATCCCCCCACTTCAATCTCTTCGCACCGATCAAGTTTACAAGTAAATCCACTTCGAACACAGGTTTCTTCCAATCTGTTGGATGATTGCATTGGAACGATCATCTGACAGACGGAGTGAAGCAGTCAACTTCAATGTTCATTTCTTCTAGTTTTGACAAGTATAAAGTCTCTTACGTTTGAATACGTTGTGAGATTACAGATAAATGCTCGGAACATTCCCCGCCTTAGTTGTGTAACATAACTTTTTTCCTTTCACTTATTTGTAGAGAAATCATTGACTGTCACATTTATTTTTTTATATTCTTTTTAAAAATTACTACTTTGTTGTACGGAAAAAAAATATTTTTTTAATCCTGATAGTTTACTATTTTATAGTGTCGAATTTCCGTTCGATAACTCTGCATTATTAATTATATATGTATTAATACTTAATTAATATGCGAATTATTATATATTCTTTATATTTTTGCGCAAATAATATTTCGAGATATTTAAAACTTTTTTTAATAGTTAAGGAGAAGAAAATATTCTCGTCTATTATATTTTAGTAGGTTTATTAAAAATTTATTAAAAATTTTTAATCATAAAAATAGTAATATATTTATATATTTATTATAAAACAAAAATGCATTAAAGTTACTTTATCTTTGAATGTATTTAGCACATCATGATTATTATGTTATTTTGAGTATTAATTTCCTTACTTGCTAATAACGATTTCGAATAAAGTCGTATATACATTTATAACAGATGGCTAACATTGCCCTCAAATATATGTATCATGCATGACGAATAGACCATCTACTAGACGTGTATTAACCTGCAAAATGGATCCTGAACTATCTACTTCGGTCAATACGTTTTCATCAGTATTATAATGTAATTATGAGTCCTTTAAATCTGTATTATAGACGAATAAACATACAATACATTTTCCTAAATGCGTTTATCATAAACGCATTATTTGTTTCTTTATTGCGAGCATAGAAATTATGGTTCATAAACAGTTTTATTAAGTGAAATTTTAATTGACGTAATTAAAAAAAATTATATTTTATATAAAAGTTCTAGAAAGCATAAGAAACGCGTTTACAATTTTCAATCGTAAATACAGCAGTCGGAAATAAAAAAAAAAAAAAACAGAAACTCTTCAAATATAGCTTTACTAGCAAAATACAGGAAATACTTGAATATCCATACATTTAAACCATTTTTGGCAAAATAAGATATGAAAGAAACGAATACGATAGTAAAAATCCCGCCAATTCCCTAAGGTATCGATGCTACGACATATGGAGAATTTTTTGGAAAAAGCAAGTATTGAGACAAAAACACACTTGTATCAATAGGAGCTCTGGAATAGAGATTTTCTATCTCTTTCAGCAGGAGATGGCGAACGGACATCACAGTCAATAGATAATTCAGAACGCTGTTATAAGCTAGATGTATTGTAACACAGACAGGTCATCATGTTCCGTTCCATAATGGAGACGGTATAGACGTAAACATTACCGGTATCCCAGTCTTTTCTCTACTTGTACTGGTTCGCTTTAATAGCTCATCGTGCAGAAAGCTAGGTTCTCGATATGGACTGATTGGACGGCTCTTCACAAAGGAACTCAGTGCTTCATTACAGTATCTCTTCTATATCCTTCTCCATCTGACAAAGGACTGGGCTTCGCCTTTCCTAATTCATCCGGGATTTCACTTACAGTAACAACGTTGTGGTAGAAGGGGATAGAAAAGAGAAGGGGAAGCGGAATTAAGTACGAGAGAGCCGTCTCTTCTCGCTATCTACACTACTGACAACAGGATAGAGGTTGGTATTGGCTTAAGCGTAGATAGGAGCAAATTGAGATGAAGAGTCGTTGTTCTAGCGGTAACGGTTCCCGAGGCGAAAGGCGGGCCAGTCGACGTCCATATTTCAGAAGGAAAATAGTTCGGTCACATATCGGTGCGTGTAAACAGATGTAAGCAGGAATGAATGCACTCTTTGTTGCTGTAAGCTAAGAAAAATATATACCGTCTCGCTCACCGATCATATTTCACCTCCTACTATTACTTCTCTTACAAAGAATTTTTTCTAACCTTCGTTTGTCCACTAATTATGTTTATGACTCAATTATTTAATTTTAATTAATCGAATTTAAATGGACTCTTTGTTTTCTATACTCTATGAACTTCATTTTGTTATCGATCACTTCTAATTATCTTAACGAATAGTCGAAACTTAGTTTCAAATAATCTTAATTAGTTTTAAAAATAATAATTGATCATTTAGTAGGTAATTAACGAGAATTAGACTAATTATGTCACTATTATTGTCGAATCTCGTTTTCACCATTAATAAATTATGAGAAATTTTTACATTTAGCGTATCAATAATATAGAATTTCACTCTCTCGAATGATAAACTAACATTACAAATGTTAAATAACTGCAAACGTGAAAATTGAAGATCGAAAAGTTTTTAAAAATGGAATTTTTAAAAACTTTTTGTAATTTTGTAATTTTTTTGTAATTTTTATTTTTCCTCTTAAATCTTAGAGGAAAAATACCAGAGAAATTTACATCATCATCGTATATGAACTCTCTCGAATGATAAACTAACATTACAAATGTTAAATAACTGCAAACGTGAAAATTGACGATCGAAAAGTTTTTAAAAATGGAAGATTTAAGAGGAAAAATACCAGAGAAATTTACATCATCATCGTATATGCAACCGACGAAGAAGTCGTTGATGTAATGAATGCAGTGCAATTTCACTCAGGAGAACAACTATAGGCCTATAATTTCTGAATATATTGTAACATCTCAGTGTTAGATCGCAGATATGTTATCAAAACATAAATTTTAAATGAACATAATGGCTTTGTATAAACAACAGACCCGATCTTCTAATTTTATCACTTCACGCCAGTAATAACCCAATTAAAATATGAAACATTCATAAAATCAAAGTTATAAAACTTATCTAAATGCCTTTTTATGAAGTTAAAATTTTAGAATTCAGTAATGTTAAAATATTAAAATAAAATTTTATTGTACAAAGTAAAATTTTGTTTCATTGCAATTACTAATAGAATTTTTGTAGAGAAGAATAAAAATAAAAGAATTTGTAAAAAGAAAAGAAAAATATTTTTTTATTAAAAATAAATAATAGTAGTAAAAATATTATAATAACTATTTTAATTCGAAATATATAATGAAACGGCACGTAAAATATCTCCTATTTAAACTAATTCTGATAGAAAGACATTTTTCGTCACTCTAGTTAATTTTTATATACCCTTCCAGTAATAGTTTAGATATCAGCACGCTATTACTTATAGATTGTGAAATATCGTATGCATTCAATTACTTGCCATACATATTCATCAACCAGTCAACTCTGCATCAAATACAAAAACCTTTTCGTTCCTAATGCTTTCTAAATACAACCTCTGATGGGAGAGTCGCGAGAAAGGATTTTTTCTTCTTTTTTTGGTTCGTCTACCCATCACACCTAGGTATGGATTTTAGCAACCCATGCAAAGTTTTTCAATCCTCTAGCATTAAAAACTCATAATCTCTCAGAATGTCCAATGCTCATAAGCTTATTCGAGTTTGTGTAGTGTAGTCTATACTTCCCATTGCATGTCATACTCTAGTGACTCGAGTAATGGTCCATCCCGTTCTTGTTTCGCCCCAACTGTCAGTTGGTCCCACGTTACCCATACATGTTCTTTATAGCCGGTGTGAGAAAAATGAAGTAGTTGAGAATATCTGTTATTCTCCCGCATAGGTTGTTATACCTCTTACGTTTTGTTTCAAGCAAGGCTTAACATGTTATATAGTTGGTTATGTAGCTTGGAATCTATGTTATAGTTTTATTTAGATAGCAGTTTTGTTTATTCTCAGGTTGTTTTTTGATTGCGAAAAACAAGGAGTAAACTGGAATTTTTTATACGTCTCTGTAGAAGTCTGACAGAATTAAAATTTGATTTTAACTTACATTACATTTTAGTTAATTTTGAATATATTAAACACTTAAAATATCGAAAAGTTAATAAAGAAAACGACTGTAAAATTTTATCGTTTAAAAAAATTATTTAAAAAAATTTTTTTAAATCAAACTGCGCTTAATTTTTCCATAAATGTTTTAAATTAATTTTCAAGGAGAAAAATTATAATCTATAAATTAAAACTTGCAGTTTAAAATGAAAATAAGGGCAATTATGTAAGTTATTAATAACTTATATAATACTTAATCCTATTCACAAGTTATCAAGGTAAATTATAGAGTATATCGCTTAGTTAAAATTATGAAAGTTAGAAGAGTTTTAATTGAAGCGGATAGAACTAAAAAGGTATAACTCCGTAAATTTATGTAAATATATGCTTTTAATGTTTAAATGCAGGTATAAATTTTTAGTCAAAGATTTTATGTCATCCGTTGCATGAAAGAAGCTCACTGAAGATTTTTACGATTGAAACCACACCCATGTAATAATATTCCTGTTGCGTTTACAAATGATGGAAACCTTTTATTTATAAAATTTCTCCTTTTGATAACATTAATTTTAAAGTTAATATGTAAAATTTTCTTTTTTTATTCGTATACTATTTCATTCGTTTATATAGCATTTAATACTTTACTCTTAATGGAAAATTATTTTATAGTATCGAATTATTTGGAAAATGTTTCATCTGTTGCATTCAAATTAAAATAACGGTTTAAATGTTTATTTTAGAGTCAATTTAAAACACGCGTATTGTTATTTAAATTATTTTATCTCTTATTTCACTTCATGTGATTACAGTAAATTATTTTTATTTTTAGTTTAAATTAATACTGCATAATGCCTGTCCCGACTATTTGATAACATAAATTATATGTTTACATATTTATTTTAGTTTATTAATTAAAAAAATTATGAAAAATCTTTCGTTTATTGTTTAAAAAATTTCATTTAATTACATCATAAAGCAAAAAAACATAACTAAAATCAAAATAAATAGGTTTATATCTGTAAAATTTGTAATTTAGAGTTTTTCTGTGTTAAAAATACATTATAAGATAGAAAACTCAAGAGTACAGGAAACAGATCCATTGAGAATTGCAAATTGTAGACAATTTTCAGTATGAAACTGTTCAATACTTAATGAACAATTCAGTATAAGAAGTGATATATGATATTTTATAAGATGGTTTGACATTATAATAATCTGTCAAACTAAACTCGCGATTTTTATTTTTATAAATGGTTTAAAAATTGAAATAAGATGTTTTATTTAAGAATCGCACAGGCCTATAATTTCCTTTAAAATGTCTAAATTTTATTAAGAATTTTATATTAATTAATCCAAAATTTTTACGTCTTACAAACCTATAATTTCATTTTATATCTTCCTCTTTGATTATACGAACAATTACTTACAGTATTTTGAACTCGCTAATATATATTAAGTTTAAAATTGGTAAATTTTATTTATAAATAATCATTTATTACATTGTTTTATTTTTCGTCGCATTTCTCTTTATTTATCATTCCACAATGACTATAACTTAAATATTATTATGAATCAGCCCATTCTAAAAAATGCTATAAAAGAATCGTATAAGTAGTGTAATATAAATTTATCAGTGTATATACTGTTTTCAAAATAACACTCTTTACATCGAAATAGACGTATCGTTTACTAAAAGACCTTCCCTCAAAACCACAACATCATTTTCCATCTGCGCTGCTTCACATCACGTATGCACTCACATACCCATCCATTGTTAGACAACATATTTTTGGTGCAATACCCATTTCTTTCTTCGATCCGAAAATGGAAGCTTACTTGTATATATATCTATATATATATATATAAAATCGATTCTTCCAAAACCTTTTTTTTTTCTTCTTTTTCTTCTTCTTCTGCTCCTAAACGCATCCGTTATCCGAGTTATTTCCGTAGCCTAGAGTAAAGCTAAGAGTTATTTTACGGATCGTGCTTCGTGCAATTAGAGAACGTACGTCCAAACCACAGGACCACGTGTACTATAATTGCTAACGGGCACGCTTTTCACAGATCTCAACAGATGGCGGGCGGCCGAGTTACAAAAGAGTACCCCATCAAGCAAAGTCCGAACCTTGGGGGCTTCAGATATGTATAACAGATCGGTAATTGAAAACCCGGACGTGTTATGAAATGATGCATGTCTTTGTTATAATTACAACGCTACACGAATCATTATGTATCCTTTTGTAGAAGGCTTTCATTGGATCTGCGCCGTTTGACAATAATATATATTGTAGGCCTATACAGGTTATATATATATACAGTGGTCTTGTTTGATGAGTTCGGGCATTCGATAAATGGGTACGTTACGGATCAAAGGAGTTAGCACCTTCTTCTATCGACACTTTCAACGGCTGCAATAATAGTTGATTAATGCTGATTTTATCGATCAAAAGGTGCCGTTTTTATAAATTGTACAGTTTTTGCCATCGGACTAACGCTTAATAGATATCTAGTAAGCGCTTAAAATGTCAAATTTCTCAACTAGATAAAAAAAAGTTTCTTTGATATAAAGTTTATCCTCAATTTCTCCTAAGCTTCTATTATTTTCCGACTTTAACGATATAAAAAATAATAATAGCCTAATAATAGCCTAAAAATAATATCAGTTTATGTCTATTTTCTGATTGTTATAACATGAAAATTTTAAAAAATATAAATAAATAAATTGCATAGTTTAATAAGAAATACGTTTAATTTAATTTCGCCTTATTAATAATTATTTGAAAGGTGCAATTTAAAAACCAAATGGAGTTGGTCCTGGCAGATGGTGCACATTTAGTGGGCGTGGTTGTTGAAGTACGTGGACACGCCCACGGTGTGAAGTCACTGGTTAGGTCATCGGTTTTCGGTCAATCGTATTTCAACAGTTAGCACGTGCAGTCAAAAGGGAAACCAATAGCCGAGCTCTGATCCCAAGAGACTATTGACTTAGATCCTTTACAACATCATCCAGTGGTTGCAGTAGATTTAACAATAACAGATCACATCCATCAATTCAAGTCCTGCCCAAACTCCATTAATAATTTTTAAAATGTTTAAACCGTTTCGGATAAGAAGCAACACTGCGGATAGCTTTGGCGAACTTATGACATCATCTGCACACTATATCTCTTTCGTTATGATACGTAAACGTTTAATTCCCGAAAAATCATTTTTATGGATATCGAGAAATTTTCATAAAACTCACTCACGTCTGTGATGAATTATTTCACTAAGAAAACATTTACAGTTCTATAAACATTCTTTGCAGTAGGTAATAATTAAAATTCTGTGTTTGCAATTATTCAAGCGAATAAAGTGACGTAATTTAGGAAAAGTCGCTTAAATATAATTTAACTTATTATTAGAGAAAAATATTCTTAAACTTGACGAGCTACGGTGATTTTTATTTAAGGATAATCCCAAATTATAGTCGGAGAGTTGGCACGAAACGGATATTAAATTTAAACGGATAAGGGAATTATTCCGATGATAATTTTGCTTCATTTAAATGAGTGGTTCGTTGGTTGCAGCATAGGTATATAATTTTCCACGGTTAAAAGTCAAACCATTACACATGTGAGGTCTATTTTTATAAATTACACGGATATGATTAGGGGAGATCCTATTAGAAACACCTGCTCATCAAATTGTTGTTATAAAAGTGACTATCGCGTTGATAAAAGTCAGGAAAGGCAGATGGTTTCTTCTGGTCACGTGACATCAAGTGTTGACCCCAAACGGACTAAGTAATTACCATTTATTAGCTTAAAGCCGTTTAATTTGATTAAAGAAAACGATGCCTTTCGGCATATTTAAATTCGCAAAGGTGCTTTAACAGTAATGAATATTTTAAAGGAGATTATAATATTGATATTCATTAATTAACTTATTCATTATTTTAATAAAAAGCTATAGACTGTTATAATCATTTTCGTGTATTCATTGTGCGCGTAAATGTATAAATATTAAAATAAAAATATTAATTAAATGTTTTGTTGACGGATCTAAAAGTGAAAGCGTAAAAGGAGATTTGTTCAGTCTTTTAACTGTTTAATTAGAAAATTAATTTTGCTACTGTCCTTTCTTTCTAGTAAAAAAGAAGGTATTATAAAGCTGTTTTTAATAAATGATAAAAAATTAATAAATCGAATAATGATAAAAGCTATATTAAACATTGAGAACATAATTAAGGAATTATGTTTACTATTGTAGTTAATTTAAGAATTATTTCTGTTTGATATAAAAAAAAAAACATTTAGACCGGTTAAATATATTTTTTCGCTTTCCTATCGAAGTTATTTTAGTTAATTTTCATCTATAATTTTCTCCATAAAGAGAATTTCTATCACCTGCAGAATGTAACTAATAAAACATTAAACCTTTACAATTAATTTGAACTCTGATGGGAATTCCGAACAAAATAAACATTTCGGCAGAGGCATATTTTTTTCTGTTGTTAATTTTAAGTCGTTCTAACATCGGTTTGCACAAAGAGAGACCTGTTAATGCTCCAACAGAGAATTATATTCTCATTACAATCGATCACCTATGATAATTCCGTGTAATGGTTCATTCACATAGGATTAAAGAGACTACCCATCAAATGAGAACAGTAGACATAACCCATCTTACACTTTAAAAAGCATCGAGTTTATTAAAGCGGAAAATGACAATTAATCGGGATTAAATTATTCCCTTAGAGATTAATAATCTTAATTTTATTCTAATTATAGAAATTAGTTATTGTTTAAATTTATTTTCACCTGGAAACCTTAATGCATTTCATTAAATGCAGAAATATTTTTTTCGGTATACGTGTATACTGACTACATTGTTAACACCTCTTTTACTTATTTTGGTACATACCCATTTGTGTGTCGTCATGGTAACTGGTTATAAAGTCATCATAATTACAAATGAATACGGTTTGTTGAGTAAAACAAGATACAAAGTTTGTTAATAAAGAGAATATCTGCAATGGAACAGATATTATTATAAAAAAAAACAAAAGTAAAGCCGTAAGACGGTTTTTCTTTTTATCTCGAAGCAAACATGATGAAATGTGACAGGCGAATAGCATAACTTAATTAGAAGAGAGATGACAAATATCTGAGGTAACGTTCTCTTATTAATGCGATAAATAATATAGCCTAAGTACAAGTAAAACTGAAAGACATATTGAAGCATTCATTTTTAACTTGATTACATGAATCACGCGTTGATTTTTAAAAATCTTCGTTCTTGTATAATTATTAATTCTGCATGTCTTCTAGACGGATTAAGTGTACAATTTTCGGCCGTAGAAATTTGTTAAATGCGACTTTTATACACTTTTCGAGCTTTTAAAAATTTTTTGATAACTAGAGAAATTGTAAAGTAATGATTGAAAAAATATCGAAAAAAATTATTAAATTTATACACTGTTAATCATTTCTTTATATCTTTATATATATATATATCGAAATGTTTTCTCGAATTACACCATTTGAACGATATAAGTATAAAATTAGAGAATCGAAAAGGTATTAGAGGTAAACAAAAATAGAAAATTCAATACTATATCGCTGTATTCTGCATCATAAGAGATTAAAGAAAAGATAAAAATAAAATAAAAATATTGTTTATTTATTAAAATATCGTGATCCTGATGCTTTTTATAAACAAATTTGAAAATGTAAAATGAAAAAATTCAGTAGAAAAACATCACAAGAATTTTGAGAAGTGGTTTAACATTAAAAGAGCACGTTTTATTCTAATTTACAGAATTTTGTTAAACTTACTAAAGATAAAGCATTAATGATAATTATGTTTAATAAATTTTAATATGTGCATTCAAAATACTCAATAAAATTAAATTATATTAAAGAATTAGACATATTTTAACGCAAAAATTATGCATTTTAAATTTCCTTTACAAAAATATGTAGTACAATTCTTATAATTTAATCTGAGTTTGGAATTACACTTCGAAATTTTAAAATATTCATGTCATGCAAGAACAAAATCTGATAGATCGTAAAACGATATCGTCTCTCTAAATATTCTCCTATAACCATTTCTTTTTTTAACAGGTTCACGGTGTTTTTGCGTCATAAAGTATGTCAAAAAATGTAATTATTAAACAAAAATAAATTATTCCTCCTTACGTCTGAGATATATAGCGAAAAGTTTACTTTCTTTGAAAAAATTGCAATAAAGTAGGCCTAAATAGTAATGTGAACACGTTTTTAAACAATATGTTGAGAAGAAAGTAGTTGAATCGATAAAAATTACAGTCAGACTATTAAAAAAATAAATAAAATAAGAAAATAGTCCCAACTTATAAAATGATTCAACCCTTAGGAGAATTATTGGTTAAAAGAATGTGTCCCACCCAACTAAAAATATTCTTTATTCTGGCATTTATCAATGGAAATAGTTATATGGGTGGTCCATGGCTTTACGAATGTCAAAAGAAATGGACGTCAATCCGCGCTATCTATATTAAGCGAACGACATTAGTCAGAAAGTATAAAGAGCGACTCACTAGATGGAATATTTGTCAGAAAATCTACTAACAATATCCAGTCTATGTCAGGGTGTCGCCCCGTTTTTCCAGCGATAACACGCCACACTGTGGCAGGTGGCTGAAATATTCACGGTACGGACGTAGCACTACCACGCCCTAGCACTTTCTAGCAACTGGCTGATTAAAGGATTCTGCAGGGTCACCATACGTCTAATTGGTATAGTACAGGATGTTAATGTTTAATAAAGTCGAGATGGCAGCATTCTGATCGAATCATCGTTGCACGCTACTCTCCTCTTCTAAAAGCTGTTCATCACCTGCTTTTCATCATAATAAGTGTTTGAAGTGTTCTAACTTTAGACCAATTGATCTTTATGAGGTTTCGAACGCGTTTGGATTGTAACCAACGGACAGATGTTTTACTCGGTTGCTCTTTTTTTTATTCGTTATCGTGACTGCTAACAGAAACCAAATTTGTTACTGTACATTTTAAACATAAATATTTATTTTGCAGAAATATGAGGCGATGCCATCTTTTTTTCTTTAAAAAAATAAAAAATTTAAAAAGCTTTATTGAAAAATGAAAATAAAACTGTAGATAGTTTTCGTATAAAATTTTTAATAATTTGGATATTTCTTTATTTTTAAATGGAATTTAAAGCGTTTAACTTGTTACGATAAAGTTTAAAGAATGCAAATAAATGTTTGTAAACATCAACATAACGTAACTAACTTGTAAGACAAGAATGGAGTGAAACTGATTTTGAATATGGCAAAGATTTAAAGCGAGCAAACAAAAAAATTCATCTCCTACTACTTTATATACGAAACTAATGAAATCTGAGTTATGTAGATCTGAATAATAAAGTTGTTTCAGCATGTTGTCATTAAAAGTTTGGCTGTTTATTAGTGACTATTTCAATTTCCTGATGAAACTTTAATGACGCGAGCACAATAATATTTAAATGAATGGTAGGCATATGAAAAATTAATTATAGAAATAATTTTAAAATCGCTTTTATCGTAAATAAATAATCCAGTTCTATTAATAAATGATTTTTGAACTAAAGCACCCTCCCACAATGACCTATTAATGAATTCATTCACAGGCCAGTTCTCTCCTTAGTCACACCAGATCCTGACAACTTTGCCGGCCATCCATCCTCCTTTTCGATACCCTGTTTATAGCTATTCGATCATTAACTCGATTAATAAAAAACTAATTATCTGGATAATAACTGAGTACATGCTCTAATTTGGTCAAACATGAATACACTTGTCATTATAGAGATTGTCAAATGGCCTCGGGACGCACAACAGGAGGTCGTGATCTCGCTCTCCAGATGTTATAGATTGTGTGTGTGTTACGCCCCCGCAGCTATCAGAAGAAAAAAAACTGTTATAAAACATCACCTGGCAATGAAATTTGTTGTTAAGAATTTTAATTTGCTGTTAAACTTGGAAACGAACATGTTTATAAGCAAAAAATATTAGTACAGTAAGCTGTTAGGCAAGTTCGCATAGCGATTATATCGCCATGCGAATTTTATGGTTCTTGTTAAATTTAATGAAATTTTGGTGATAAAAATTAGTTAGAAAAGAGGAATAAGTTGTTCTAATCGTTTTGTCTTTAATAGTTTTAAAAATAATGCGATTTGCTCTAAAGCGGAACTTTACCATGGGTTTGCAAAATTCATAATTATTGTGTTAAGTAATATTGTAAACATCATGAACTTGAGAATCTATAAATCTTCTCTAATTTTAGGTTTTTAAAAAAGAAAATAGACATGTTGTCATAGAACAATGATGAAGTTAATGAAATTCAAATTTTATCACAACCAAGCGGATATTGAAAGCTTTGTTTAATGTTCCAAAGTTTAAATCATACGATTGTGTTTATAATCTAGCCCTATAAATAATTTTCAAACAAAGAATTTCAGCATTCAATCACACATCACATAGATTTTAATATAACACTTTTTTATATACATACAGAACTGAATTGATTTTTTTCTTTTTTTAAGCAGATAACACAAAAATTACTTTATTATTTAAATTTTTGTGTTATATTTAAAATATTACTATTGTAAACAGTCAGTTGATTTTAGAAAACCATTGATTTCCTAGATTTCCTGCCAAAATCTAGGATGCCGAATGCCGCGTCGATCGTCAAGTGTGGTATTGGTTGCTTTGCTTCTCTGATAAATAGAAATTTATATATTTTGTTTCTCTGATAAATAGAAATTTATATTTTTTTAAATAAAACTAGTAAATAGAAATTTATATATTTTTAAATAAAATTAATTTATCAAATTTTATGCTAAAATCATATTATTTACAAGGGGCCAAACTTTCCCAAATTATAATCTATTGGACCAAGATATCTGTAAAAAAGTACGGATAAACTAAGAAGGAAATGTGGGATGTGATAGAGCAAGTCGGACAAATTCGGGCAATCCGTTCTTGAATTTTTGGGGGTCCAAAGATCACAAATGTGTTAATTGATTCGATTAGGTTCAGGGTTAATTAAAAATTTATTAAAAAATTCAACATAAAATCAAATTTTTGAGAAATACGACAGAAATATGAAAAATGTGATAGAATTTGAGATTTTAACCATTTTTTCTTCATTTAACCAAAAATAACAAAATTATTGGGCTTTAAATTTTGTCTAAGTTGCTGAGTTATAGGAGCGCAAGAAGGAGCACGCGTGTCTAAGAAGCCGAGACGGTGGAGTGGTAAAGGTTAACTTCAGTTGTTTTACTATAATATATAATATTATACTTTGACATCTCTGCAATGGCAAACAGTATACAATTATAAAATTCTATTATGTAGATATACGATTGTTTATTGTTGAAAAAATCTAATTTTCTTCTCCAGTGTTTCTTTAATTAAAACTTTCTCCACGAAGTTTTCATTATATTGCAGCACTCCATTACATTAGTTGGCACCTCATTATGCTTCATGAGAAAATGATGCAGGCTTTGCATTATGTAATATGCATTTGTAATGTTTCACTTTTTAACACCTAGTTTGCTTTTCCTCTTGTCCATCATCATTAGCAGCAATTTCAACAGTATTTGTCACAATATTATCTACAGTGACTTCAACAGTATTCATACTTGTTGTTTTATTATAATGATCACATTTTCATAAATGATCGAATATTTGTTTAGGTAACTGAAATTTTCATTAAAGCTGTGTTGTTCATTATACCAAAACATTTTTACATTAAGATAAATAGTAATTTGGCCAAGGTTGGAAAAAATTTGTTATGACATTTCACTGTGTATGATGATAAATGTATATCATAGAATATTATAATCAAAAAATAACAAGTAAAGTTATTTATCAAAAACAGATAATTTAATTTTTCTTTCTTCTATCATCCATAAAACTCATATTAGAATTTCTTAACTTAGTTAATGCCAAAGGTATGGTAATTCATAAAATAATTTAACCCTTATTTTTGTGTTCCTAGAAAAATATTTATTGATATTTCGTTTTATAATATAAAAACCAAAAACAAACTTCAAACATTAAATTCTTAGAACACTAATTCAGAAAGTAATTGAAGATTGCAGAAGTTAAAACACTTTATGTACAAAAGCAGAAGGATGCAAAAAAATTTAAATTCTTAGAGCTGATGAGAAATATATGAATAATTTATTTAAAATCAAGATATAAGAAAACAAGTGTGTGTTAATTTTAAATTAAGCATTACACATTTCTGCAGTTTTTCTAATAAAATAGTTAAAGGAAATTAATAAAAATTTTATTATAAAGCAGTCATATTCATGATAGAAAATTAGAATAAAATTTAAACATAAGTATAAATAGAAATATTCTTTACTAGATCTGTTCAAAGAAACATCAAAAGTTAAAAAATAAGATTATTTTGATTATCATAAAATATTTTTAATTATTAAATTATTTGAAACTGAAATCTAAAATTATTTTTATTTGCATTTTTTATATATTAATTCTTTAGTATTAAATATTTTAAACATTTGTATTAAGATAATTGAAAAAGAACCAGGTCATAGTCGATCCAGGGTATTTCGTGAAGTAGAGACATTCCATCATTGTCAAGGTCACCAGAACATAATCCAACTTATAGAATTTTTTGAAGAACAAGACAGGTATAGTATAAACATTATAAAGATTTCCATTATAATATAAAAATAAATAAATCATTTTTATAATTTCAACAAAAAATTTCTCTGGTTTATATAATCTTAATATGCATTTCTGATAAGCAGATTTGATGTATATAGCATCTAGATTATTATGATTGTACATATAATGTACACATATCTTCAGGGAGGATATATGATAAAAACTATCTTACTACAGTGCACATTTTATAAATTACATCACTATTTTAATAATGCATAAAATGACTATTTGAAGTGACTTATTAACAGTAACAATTGCTATTATAATAATAGTGTCAAAACTGTTTCTATGATATCATTGTGTAAAATTTCAACACTACTGTATACAAAATTATAAGATTTTTAAAATATTTTGCATATCACAACTTTTATATAAATCTGATTTTGTGGGAGTTAGAAATTCTGTATACAAGTCATCCTTGACTTAAGAGTACTCTTACTGGTGATAGTAATGTAACTAATGAATTCTATAATTTGTCAATATGCAGTTCATATGAATAGTACATGTGCAGTGGTCTATGTACTAAAAATATTTTTGTATTTGATTCCTTTAGTTTTGTGTTTTAAATTTATTACAATAATGTATAGTGTTTTAATAAAGATTGGTAGTGGGAAATTCATAAATTTAGAATATTTCAGGCTTCCAGCATTGACTTATGACCTTAGGATTCAATCTGAACCTCATATTAAGTCTAGTAGTTGTTGTAGTAATAAGTTTGTATAAATAAACTATAATAATACTTCATTTGAAAAAAATGGATAAGTAATAAATGTAGATGTGTAGTTTCTTTCCAAGTGAAAAATTTCTAATTTATTTATTTATAGAGAAATTTTTCACTGTTCCAAAAAAATATTAAGCATATTAGTTTCATGTAAAATTTTACAAAATCTATTCATTAATAAATTTTTCTCAATAGTAATGCTTTATAAAGTATTACTTTTATTTCACAATTTGATAAAGCTAAAATATGAATAAATTTCCAAAATATAAATTTATATTCAAACTTAAAATGCTAATATAGATATATTACAATAAGCAAAATTTATAATGAGGCAATAGACAAATTTTATAATCTAAAGATCTAAAGAATCTAAGTGAGATATGACTCTTGTGGATGTCGTTGAGCTTAAAAGGATCATGCTGTGGATATTTTTGTGTATTAATAAGATAGATAACTTGGAATTGAAATATTCCTAACCATTTATCTCAAAAATTCATTAAAACAATTACAAAATTATATATTTAATACATTTTTTATATTTTTTCCTTTTCAACAATTTCTTCCATAAAAGAAAGTTTACTGTTTCTTTTAAAGTTTTTAAAAAGTCTCAGATAAATAATTATCTATTAATTTTTGCAATTTAACATGTAATTTTTTTGTATCATGCCATTATTATACTTGTATAAAAATATTTTATTTTCTGTTTTGGAAAAATGTGATCTATAACTGAATATTTGTTTCATATATACAGTATAATGCACCATTTGCAGCATATTTTAAAATGCTGTGTTTCTGACAATTTCCAATAGTTATTTCTGAATTCAAGCTTCATGAGACTAACATATATATCATAAAATAATTGGTAAAAAAAAGTTATTGATATAAGAATGCAATGGTAAAAATTATGTCATAATAACAATAATGATCCTTGTATATAATGTACTTATTTTCTTAATATTATAGTAATTAATAATAAATTCATTAATATGTTAGAATGATACTTAAATTCATTTAATTGCCTTATGCATAACTGTGCATTTAATTATCACCCAGGCAATATTCTGTCATTATAATAGTACAGTATATAAAAATCATGTACTATATGTAGTTTTTAAATGGATTAAATAGTTTAATGAAGAAATTTTATAATGTGCATGCACATGTAATATATATGTATAATGTCCATTATACAAGATGGAAGAAAAATCTGTACCCCTTCAAATAACTTGATAACTATCATAGATTTCAAAAAACTATTAATGGTAACAAATAGGAAATTGTGGGTGGATTACCTAATGGTGACCTTCAAATGAGCTGATTGTGCAAATGAAGAAGATACAAATCCTATCTCATAAACTGTAACAGATAGGGAAAAATTTCCAGTTACAAACTTGTTCAGCATTCAATTCTGAACACGTTAATAAAACTTCAAAATCAGTTGAATCTCTCCCTAAAATAAAATAATCAGATTTATCATATGTCAATTCCTTGAAATGCCCAAGATCAGTTTGCCCACAGAATTGATGAGGCCATAACAACTTTCATTCTTGCATAATAACAATAGAGAATCTTCAAGATTCATGATTATTGTTTATTCAGAGATTTCTACTGACAGTCAAGACTGGTTTGTGAGATAGGATTTGCAAGTGTCATCATTTATATAATAAGCTCATTTGAAGATTATCATCAGGTAGAGATACATTAAAAGCATATGATCAAAATTCAAAACTCATAGCTTCCTATTTGTTGGCCATTAACAGATTTTTGAAATCTGATATTTATCAAGTTATTTGGGAGTACAGGCTTTTTTTCCACCATATATAAATGTGTGTTAAGCATCCCAAGGTCAGCCATTCCTGTTAATCACTAAATCATGCCAATCTCTACAGAGTCTTGTACAAGGATTCCTCAACTTACAATGGAGATACATTAAAAGCCTATTGTCAAAATTCAAATCTATTATAACTTGGAAGACTTCATAGATGCAATACTATAAATGAAAGTTGTGTTCTCTATATACCAAAACTTAGGATATTTATCATCTTTTTGAAAAATAATATGCAACAGTAATGTTGAATAAATTCTGTTTGTTTTTTTAAAACAAGGAAAATGTAAATCCTTTGTCTACCAATACACTATGTTGGTAAAAATAAAGCACTAGGCAAAAACAAAAGTTATATTTATTTTGAAATTTATATATTACTTTTATATGTCCAGGTTTCTAAAAATAAGTATATTACTATTATTTTTTTTTTTTTAATGCAATTTCTCACTCTAATTGATTACTGCATAATGAAGTTCATTTCAATCCAGTACTGGCTCTAAAGCTTTTAGTGCACCGAGCGAAAATTTTTATTGCACCTCCTCAAGTTATTAGTTTTGAAAAATAAATAAATTCCATAAAAATAGTACACTTTACAAAACTTTTAATTTTTAAAACAATATTTTACAAAACTAACTTACTTATTTCTGTATACAATATTGCATTCTCAATAGCATTTCAATATTGAAATGCTTGCTATTGAAATTGATGTGTATTAATCTATATTTTATTCTTGAATGTAACAACAGTAATAAGAAAAATTAGTAAATTCAAAAGATGATAGATACACATGTGATAGATACACATAAACAATGTGTTTTATAGTGAAATTGTATTCATTTTCAACAAAACTGGACCAATTTATTTATATTTCTTTATGGAATATGATGGAAAACCTATTAGTTTAATATGTCAGGAATCAATAGCTGAATTCTTGTCTAAAAGTGACATATAATATTAGTTTATTGTATAACTCATAATGTGGACCAATTTGAAAATTTAATACATAACTTCCAAAAGATCAAACACTGCTGCTGATAAAGCATTTCATTCTTAAGAATACTAAAATTTTGATAAATCCTGTAAAGAACTGATCAACTGGAGACAATACTTGATGTCTTATTGAAATGTGGTTAACAGCAAATGATACAAACGTCAAAGAATTGTATGATAAATATGCATACTAAAATGCTTTCTGTTTCCACGTTAGACAGTTTCTGCGTTATACAGATATTTTCTTTGATATTTCTATGGAATTTGTTCAGGAATAAAAATATTTTCCATGTTTGAGCAGGTTTCTGGCTTATACAGTGTTCAGCTTAGACAAGTT
Source organism: Olivierus martensii (assembly GCA_000484575.1). Taxonomy (NCBI): domain Eukaryota; kingdom Metazoa; phylum Arthropoda; class Arachnida; order Scorpiones; family Buthidae; genus Olivierus; species Olivierus martensii. Next base: position 13,795 of record AYEL01075347.1, on the reverse strand, counting down.
TTACTGTTTAGTGAAAAAAAATAATTTAATTAAAAATAAGAGATTTTATGAAAGACACGTAAAATTTTATTAAATATTTTATCTTGAAAAAAATATAAAAGCTAAAAAAAATGTTAAATATTTAAAATTAATTATTTAGTCAATAATATTTTTATTTGGTTGAATTAATTTATATTCATTTTCTTTTAACATTATTTTAATACTACTACTAATATTGATGAAAAAACATTAATTAAAATTTTTCTTGTTAACTAATTGTAATATTCTCCAGAAATTATTTTGAAAATTTTTTCATCTTATTAAATTGAGATATAAATCTCAAACTATTCTACATTATTAAAAATAATAAAATTCAATAGATTGTCATTGAAATTGACTTTGATGTAAATATTTAAATCCTGTAATTTTAATCATTCCATGAAACGAGAATATGTTTGACAAATAAATGATTAATTTTTTCTAGAATTGCTTGTTAAATTTTTATCTATATATAAATACTAATATATAGTAAAGTGGGCTGTTTTAATCCGTATATGATAATAAGCAAGTTGTTTTTCTATGTGATATGCATACAATGTAGTTGACACTAATCATTTAGACAAAATTGGAGGAGGTATGCTGATTGCTTATCAATATTGTTTTCTTTAGTTAAAACATTGTTAGATGGAGAAATTCTCTTATTGTTATTTTGATTAACACCATCAAGACTTTATTAGCCTATAGCTGTTTATCTCCAAATGAATCATCTGAATATAAATGAAAACTATTCAATAGCTTATCAAGATAATTGATGTCCAACAATGAAAACTGTATAATTCTTGATTTGAACTTCAGTAATATTTCATAGGAACATGACATTTATAATTTCTTATATAATTATCATGAATTATTTTTTAATAGAATTATTTTTTCAATGATTAAAGCAAAAGATTTTATTTCAGATGAGAAAGTAATTATTTGGATTTAATATTTATAACCAACTTAAAATCTATAGTTTCTAATTACTTCTGATTGTATTCTTATATTATATAAAAGTAGTAATTTTTTGACAAATCAAGTTGAGAAGAGATTTATTGATAATGGTCATATGCTAATTGGGACTCTTTAAAACATGATTTACTTTGTTTTCCTTGGGAACAATTATATAATAGTAATTTGGAGATTCATCAATTCTATAATATGTTGTTTTGGTTATATTGACTTATCTATAGAAAATATTGCAATGAAAAAGAATGTATATTAAACCCTCAATGGATGAATAAAGAAACTGGCATGATGAAAACAAAATTGAACAAATATCTTTGCTATTGGAAAAGATATGGTAGTAACTCTGATCTATTCCTATACAATGAAATTCAGAAAAATATATGGATGCCCTAAATAGAGAGAGAATATATTATGCAAAGGTAACAATTAAAAAAATTAATAATTCAAAAAATTTATGATTATATTTAAGGCAATTAAATAATAAGTCATGTGTTTGTGATATTAATCTGGATGAGATTTTCATTGATATTTCTTGATATTTTCAGACAAAATTTACTACTGTTTCTATAACTGACTTCAAATTGAAATCAGATTATGATAGGGAAAATAATTCTGAATTGATATGTTATGGATGCTTTAAAAACAAAAAAATCTAAAATCCAAAGGATTAGATAAAATTCCTTATCTTTATTATTCTAGATTGTTTTCTTATATAATTCATCAAATTTTGTTATTTAGTATAACATTAGAAAAAAATTCATTCCAACTAGATGGAAACAAATGAAATTAATTCCAGTCTTTAAAAAGAATTGTGATCATAATGCTCCTTCTTATAGACCAATAACAGTCTTAAATTGTATGCTAAGAATTTTTGAAAAATCAATATTGAAATTGATAGAATTTTCTGTTAAAAATCAGATTTCAATATATCAACATTATGCTGTTAAAAATAGATCAACCATTACAAATCTTATTCAATGCACATCAATCATTTACAATAATTTCAAAAAAGAAGATACATCTTTTACTGCAGTTATAGATATGCCAGCTGCATTTGACAATATTAATATAGAAATTCTTTATAATCGTCTAACATCTGAATATATATATATTGATTTTGGTCTAATCTATTGGATAATCAACTTTTTATTAATATAAAATAGACAATATAAAGTAATGACTAATAATAATAATTCAGAATTTTTTACTTCTACTTCTGGTATTTCTCAGGACTCTCCTTTGAATGCAATATTGTTTTATATATAAATTCTATTTTTATTATGATATCACCTTATGTAATAGGATATGCTGACAATATTAAATAATTAATAATAATTTAATTTCAGATTTAAAAATTATACATTCTTGGTTATACCATAATAATTTTGTGATGAAATTAAATAAAACAAAATTTATGAAACATCATTTGAATAAACAAGATCTGATTCACAATTACAAATCTTTGGGAGATTTTTTATTTTTCAAGAGGGTCATAAAGATTTAGGAATTATTTTAGATGCAAAATTAAGCTTCAGTTTTCGTATTGATTACATCATAAAAAAAATTATACAAAAAAAAAACTGATTTTACTTGGAAATTCCTGAGATATATTTCTGATAATTTAATATGTAAAGTGTGGCTGAATGCAGAAATAAGTATTGTCTTATGCTTTGATTATTTATGCAGCAACACCTAAGACATACTTAGAAAAATTGTGCTATCAATATTCAATAAAACAAATTATCAAATTCATGGCAGAAGAAAATCAAACCTAATTAATATTTATGAAAATTTAAATATTATAAGTGTGCAGGATATCCTTAATAAACAAGACAAAATGTTTGGAAATATATTTAAATGGAGATGTGGAAAATTGTTTCTGCAGAACATTAAAGCTGAAATTATCAACAAGAAAGTATGAATTTATCCATATTCCAAAACAAAGAAGAAAAATATACTAGATCTTTTTTTATTCATGCTTCAACTTATATTAACAAAAATGAATTGTATGTTTATTTCTCTCTCTCCTTTTTACAATTATTTGTTTTTTATTTATTTATTATATTTGTTTATTTGAATGGTTACCTAATGTTACAAAAGAATAATTGGTAATTAATAAATAAAGCTGATATATATAATATATCAGATAGCCAAACTTCATGTCACTATGAGCCATATAGGAGAATAATAAATACTCAAGAGCTGCATTTTCTTTCTGGATCAATGAGAACAACATCAGTTTTTAAATTATCTTAATAATGATTTCAAAAATTATTTATTTCAGATGCATTTATTTCATATAGATGTATAATACTACTATTACAATAGACAAAAAAATAATAATCTGTAATTTGCTTAACTTAACCATCAATGTCATAATCATTATATAGTCTATCATGTAGAATATTATGATCAAGAAGATCAAATAATGATTCATTGCTTTCAAATAATGAAAACATATTTGGAAGCATGTTTACATGTATTTTTTTTAACTAAACAATTTTTAATTATATGATAAAATTTATTTATTTTTTTGCAAAAATGTAAATTATATCTATGAATTCAGCATTGCGGATGATCTGACATCGTGGGCCACATTTCTAGGGTTTGAGGGCCGCATTTGGCCTGTGGGCCGCACTTTGGGAACCCCTGGGTTAGATGGATAAAAGAGCTAGGGCAAGGAAAGTTGATGCTTTTGGTTCTAAGTCTTGGATTTGTCTTGTCTTGTGGTTGCTAACATTGTCCATCCTCCTAACGTCGTCTTGTCTTGTAGTTGCTTTTGGTTCTAAGTCTTGGCTTTGTCTTGTCTTGTGGTTGCTAACATCATCCATCTGCAAAGTCTAAGACTTGACATCTGAACCATCTGGGAAGCCATCTAACCCACCGGTTAGATGGATAAAAGAACTAGGGCAAGGAAAGTCGATGCTTTTGGTTCTAAGTCTTGGCTTTGTCTTGTCTTGTGATTGCTAACGTCGTCTGCTCCGTTGTCCATCCTGGTTGCTCCATCGTCATCTTGTGCCTCTACTTCACATTTTTGGAATTATACATATTCTTGGAATATCCAAAAAGATGTCCGAGGGAAGTTTATAGAAGTCCTCTCCAATATTACTGTCTGCTATGTTCATTGTCATCGTCAATAACTTTGGGACTAAAGACTATTTAAAAAAAGGACTAAAGACTGTTCATAAAGGCGGTTGACCTGAAGTAAAGTGTTCCCGAGTGTGTTTATTATCGCTATAAAATCAAGGTATCTCTCTCTGTTGTCGGTATTCAAAACGTGTAAATAGAAATCTCTCTTTGTTAATAATAAAGAAGCTGTTGAATTTAATTTCAATGTTGTTCTCAGTCTCGATTCTTCGAGTTGTATTCCTCGTTCGTCATCCTTACCCTCGCATTAAATGTGGACCGCTTTTAGACCATAAGCCTGTTTGATTCCGCATTTCCATTTCTGCCTGGAAAACCCCACACCAGTAACAGTTTCCTCCATAAAAAAGAAAGGGCCATAAACTTTGTTGCAAAACACATTCAGCTTTGGAGAGTCTCTTTCATGTTTGATGACTATGCCAGGATTTTCAGTCCCCTAAATTCTGACATTGTGGCAATTCACTTTACCACAGATATGAAATGCTGATTCATCAGAAGAAGCTAGCTTTTCAAAAAAAGTGTCATCTTCCAAATCTTGCAAAATTGCAGTGCGAAATTCTAACCTTTTTTCATGATTGCCAGGATGCAATGCCTGGAGTAACTGCAACTTATACGGCTTCAAATGCAGATGTTTTTTAAGCACACACTATACCATTGGTTATCGAATTCCAAGCTCTCTGATTCCTCTGCTTCTGGATTTCCTAGGGCTACATTCAAAAGCAGTTCGGATACACTCAGCATTTTCATCTGATGTGCGAGGACAACCAGTGTTTTTCCCTTTGCATATGCAACTATCTTCTACGAATTTCTTGTACCAACTGTAAATCTGTTTATGACGAGGCAGCTCTTTGTTGAACTTACAACGAAATGCATGCTGCACAGCTACAATGGATTCACTCTTTGCATACTGCAGCACACAAATTGATTTTTTCTGGGGCATCGCCATTTTCTCATAAACACACAACAGCACCGATATAGGCATTAAATGTAACTAATGGGTGGGGGTTGAAAACTTTGAACTATGTACTGATGTATCATGTGTGTCTCTATCTATTGTCATTCATTAGAAATAAAATATTTTAAATCTGCTCCTTCTTTCTGAATAACCCTATATAATCATAAGTTCTGTAATTTTTCAATGCAGTATATCAGACTACTATATATGAACTCATACATGTATGAATTCATATCTAGTAGTCTAATATACCAACTGCATCAGTTTTGTATTTGTTAACTTTATTATAATACTACATTATGTCATTATAAATCCTGATAGTAGGCATTCATAAATAGAGATTATTTCTGACTTCTGACAGTATTGACTTAGTCCTCAACTTCTAGCAGAAAAGATTGTATCTGTATATACAAATGTATACAATAAAATTAGTTACAGCTTTATTAAATTAGGATATTTATAAAAAAATAATAAAATATATTAACTAATTTATGTAAAATGTTAATGACTAAAATAACTACACTTTTTTAATACACTATTTAGGATATTGAAAAAAATTTATATAATTTTATAATTTTAAGTTCTCTTCTTACATAAATTTTTATAATTAATTTTCAGACACATGTATTGATGAAAAATGAATGTAATGAAGCACAATTAAAACCAATGAAAGATGCATTGCAACAAAATCTTGAAGAAAAGGTTTGTTGTTTATTAATTTTTTAAATAAACTTTCATAAAGAAAATTAGCTTTCTCTATTAATTAGGTAACTGATAAAACATTTTAAATTATAGAAATATTTTAGTCTTATAATAAATGTAACTTAAAGATGATATATAAATTTATTAAATAGAAATTTATTTTATATTTAAATGCTTTAACTCAAAATAGTTTATTAGAAATCAGTCTTTTTACCTAGGGCCAATATTTTTGAAAAAAGGAAATCTATCAAAAATCTTAAGTAATGATTAGTACTATAATAAGACATAGCACATCATATTTATATAATAACATTATATCTTATTATTTGAGCTTTTGTTTACTTTTATTCAATATATAGATTAGTGTTGTATTTATTTGTGTAATTTTTACATTTTTACTTTAAATGATTTAGATTAATATTTTTTTATATTATAATAATTAAGCATGAATTAATATAGTTATGTTTTATGCCTTTTAGTTATAAATATAGCAAATTTTAGATAATAGATAAATTTTCTGTTTTAAATATTTTTAAGTTCTAAATATTTTCAGAACTAAACTATTTCCTAGCCTGTTTTGGGAATGCAATGCAATAGAACTTCCTTATCCACAGGGGATATATTCCAAGTGTCCTCACCTAAAGTTGAAACTGCAGATAATAATGAACACTAAACTAAACATGCAATACTAAAGTTTAATTTATATGCAATAAAACATTAACAACAATAACATAGAACAATTATTATAATAGTTATGTGAATGTGGTCACTCTCTCTCTCTCATTTATTATATTCTTTTTTTGTTATTCTTCTAGTGATTATGTAATGATGACACAATGCTACATAATGATTTTATTCAATGATTTTACATACAATTTTAATTAAATTATTAGCCTACTTTCTAAAGGAAATTGAAGCTTATAAGATTGTTCCTATATGTCTCCCACTAATAATTTTTGAACTGATAATCAGATTTTCATAAAATTCAGTAGTGATGTTCTGTCGTTAAGGGAAACCTCAACACCATATCCTTTAATACTATGATCATTTAATCTTATAGGATAGAATTTCATTTTTATCAAAATTTTAGTTTATATTATTGCCAATAGATGATCCTAAGTGTAATGTGTGTTATCTGATTTGAATGATATCTTGTTAGGACTATGATGTCATCATGACATAATAATGAATGATGTCACTAAATACAATAATTTGTGATGTCATATCACCAAAATAATAATATCATTGTGACATCTATGCTGATTAAATCAATATTAAAATTGGACACACAAAACTAATGGATTTCAAATGCTGAATAAATAAAAAATAAATGACACTTCTGGAACTGCTTGTATATCTAATTAATTTAGAACAGGCTATCTGCTGAAATTCAACTATCTAAAAAAATTATATTTTATAAAGTATGATTGGTTAGGGGGAAAAAAAGATGTATTTTTTTTCCTCATGATTTAAATTTCCCAAAATAAAATTTATAATTTAGGAGTAAATAACTATTTAGTTCAATGTAACTGTTAAATAAAAAAAGATTGCATTTGAAGAAATACATCTATAAAATTAAAATTTCTATACACTATATATGGCTTTATATTTTTAATCTTTCCAAATATATTTTCTTTTCCATAATCGGTTTTACTGATTTTGATATATTCATTTCTGTAAGCAATTATATTTTAATTAAATAGATAAGTTTTCTCAAATCAAAATCTCTAAATATAGCATTTGCAAATTTATTTCAACCTTTTACAGATTGATTTAATCCTTTTGCAAATATATTTAAACTTTGCATGAAGTTATTTAAACTTTTTGCAAATTGATTTAAACTTTTAGCATGTATTCAAATTTTCAGCTATGAACACTAACAAAATGATGAGAAAGAATAGTAATAAACGAGTATAATATTGATATATGAAAATAAATTTATTTTCAAATTAATACAAATTTTAATAAGAAAAATATATATATTATTATGTGCAGTGGTTGCTAGTAGCTGCGACTGGTAATAAAAGAAACATGTTCATAATGTAATTGGCACAATCCTAGGAAGTAATATATACTATATAATACATTTCTTATGGAAGACATACTTAATTTAATGTCGTGTTCAAGAAGCTTCTCTTTGATTTTCATAAGAGTAATTCTGGGCTTTTTCTCAATTGCTGCTTCTATTAGGTAAAGGACATTGGGATTAAGTAGTTTCGGCCTGTTTTCTCATGGTCCATTGTTTAGCACCTCAAAATTATCCCTTCTGTACCTTCTAATTATGCTTTTCCCCGTATTCCATTTTATATCTGATTTTGACGTCGCCTGCTTTCTTCATACAATTTGATCAAACAGTTTCTTTTTTTTCCATAGAAACAACCTTATATTTTCCACGCCTTCCTCCAACTTTCCATCAAGCAATGGAAGAGTTTGGAGAACTTGAATCACTGCCACTCATGTTATATATTTTTGTTATAAATTCAAAAATTTATAAAAGATTAAAATAAAAATTATTGAAATGAAGAAATAACATATCAATAAACGGTTTACGAAAAAGTCGTTCCCTGCATTTCGCCTCCGACAATTTGCCCCCTACATTTCGCCCCCAGCACATTTCACCCCTATAGATAATGAATAGGCTACAAAATTGTAAATAATACACCAAGTAATGATTCTAATTTATTTTGGTTTAATATAATAAATGCACATTATTATTGTTTAAAACTCGAATTTGTATGCAATACCTCTAAGGCAATCAATCAGAATATGATTTTGAAAAAGTTCGACTATTCTTTTGATACGCATTAGTTCATTCTGCATTTTAAGTTAGGAGATAAATTAAAAAATCGAATTATTGTTGGCTACAGATGACACAAAATCAGTAGACGAAGACCCAACCCTAATGAAAAGTAACTCCTTGCAACATTCAATTCGCATCACGAGTTTCGTATTCTGTTTATTTCATCTTGTTTATATACTTATCTATGTTTTCATTATTATTATTATCCTTAACCGTAAATCAGTTAATATTAAAATATCGTCAAAATAATTTTTCTTTGTTGTTTTTATTTAGGTCTTGTTACCATAATAGCATTAATTGCAGTAATGTCATATTGGTATAGTAACAGATAGGAGAGATACGGATGCGCTTTTACCAATTTTTTTATTTCCGGAAATTTTGTTTTCTCAACATTACAACTGATTAAACTGTGTATTTTTTTATTTCGCTTTAAATCTCCTATATAACAATGAAGAGTTTTTGGTATATGGTATTTTGTAAACATTTAATACTGTATTGAAAAGTGCTTACATCTTTAATTAATTCGTTAATTATTTAACAAGTGCAATATCATTACAACAAGTCTACTTCTATATTATAATTATAGTAGCACAGTTTGTCCCCAATTGAAGTTCGAGGATAAGTTCGGCAAAGCATGTTTCGAATGGGTTTCTGATAACGATCTACATTATTTTGGATTAGTAAATTATAGAAAAAATAACAATAACGCATTATAAAAAGCACAAAATTTATTTTTATCGAATTAACTTTGTTACGTGTCTTATATATATATTAATTCATCTATAAATCAATGGTAGACAGATTATATAATGAAGCGTATTAATTACATATGGCATAGACTAATGTTTAATTAAAAAAAAAATCATAATATTGAACACATTATAAGACTACTAACTGAATATACTTTTTATGGAATGCCAGACTTCATAAAAATAAAATTAGCGATAAAATGTCCAAATTCTTAACTTTTTACCATTTAACTACATTATAATTAACTTTTGCTTCTCACACTCACTTCATTATAATTATTAATTATATTCATTATTCATTTATTCATTTAAACAGTTCATTCATTTATTCATTTTATATTCATATTCATTTATTCATTTTAAACAGTTTTAAAGATATCATCCCATACACATTACAACTCTTTCCTATAATAAATATATCAAATTAGGCCAATTTATCAATAATTAATGTGTAACTGACAAAAAAAAAAAAACGGAAAGCGTTACACTTAAATAGCGAAAACCAATATTAGAAATTTTTATAAAATTGAATAAATTATCAAAGTTTAAATAATAAAATATAAATTTATTTGACTGAACTACTTACACACTGTACTGAGTGTTTTATCAAAAATTTTTTTTAAATATTATCTAATTTTCTTCATTCGTACCTTATTTTATTCATGACTTGCCACTATCAAAAAATGTCAAACATTTCGTTGGATGGCTAAGATTTCAAGATAGAAAAATCGTGATTTCTCCGATCTCATATAATGAACAAAAAGTTATGAAAGAAATAAAATTCAGAAAAATTTTTTACATCTTTAGAAAGACAATAAAAACATATTTAATTGTAAAATTATCAAAAAATTTAAATGAAAATTAAGCGAGATTTCACTTTTTTAATTTTTGCTAATTAATTAGGTTTAATTTGTAAACAGTCGCAGACCATTAACATCGAATATCCAGTAAAGGGGCTGGGATTTCAATTAAAATTTCAGATATCAAGAGTTGACTATATTTGCAATTTTTTAGCCTATTCATTATCTACAGGGAGCGAAAAGTGCTGGGGGCGAAAATTCTGGGGGCAAAAAGTGCTGGGCGCAAAATGTTCCATGGGCGAAACATGCTTGGGGAGAAATGTAGGGGGCGACTTTTCCAGACCCCCAATAAACATATTTTATTAAAAAAATGACAATATTTTAATAAATTTTTCTCATTTTTCGACTAATTAATTCATTAATTAACTGAATTAAAATGTGCATAATACTTTGTTTTTTATTGATAGTTTTTTAAAATGTTATCCAATTTTCTTCATTCTTATCTTATTTTATTCATAAGGCTTACTGCTACCAGAAAATACCAAATACTTTGTTGGATGGGTAAGATTTCATATATAAAAATTGTATATTCTCTGATATCATATAATAAATGAAAAGTTGTGAAAGAAATAAAACTCAAAAGAAATTTTTATATTGTAGAATGACAATAAAAAATATAATAAATCCTAAAAATTTCAAAAAATTTTGATGAAAATTAAGCAATATTTCACAATTTTAATATTTTTTTTTTACATATTACTTAAGACTTAGCTTCTGGCACTGATCGGGTTAATGGATTTTGAAAATCATAGAAAAGACAATGTTTCAAAAAAACAGGAGGATAAGTATCAAAAAAGATTTGAGATAAAAAAAATGGCAGAATGGTTTGATATGGTAGAAAAAGGATTGGCTGGTTTAGAAGTACAAGACCAAAATAGTGAAAGATTCATGAAGATTTTCAGGGCAGTATATGATAGTATTGCATTTTATAAAGTATTTATAATTAGAAGAAAAAGCAACAATACAAACTTCACTGAACAAGTAGTTTTTAAATTAGACAGCCAATAATAACTAAAACAAACATTTTATTATTTATTAGCTTTGTTTAAAACTTTAAATTTGTTTAAATCTTCATATTTTTTAACACTATAGTTTGTTTTAATATCCACTATCTTTTCAACATTATTGAAACAAATTTAAGTATCATATAAACATTGTTTGGACTTACATGGCTTGATTATATAGAAATTTTTGAGATAAATTAACCATATAAATTTGGATTTGTTGTACAATAAAATGTATATGTTGGAACCCATTTCATAGATCACTTTATGTCTATTTTCAGTAGAGAAATTTTCTATTTTATCAACCTGAATATAAAAAAAATCAATAATAAAACGTAGAAATTGCTGTATGTTTGAATTAAAAAAAATTAATTTATATGATAATATTCTTTACTGAAATTCTATCATCTTATTTATGATTCTAGCATGCTAAGCACTGTCTACAATTCAGCTATTTAAATGCATTGAAAATTAAGTGTTCAAATAATCATAGATACGATTATTCAAAAACTTAATTCAACTATAGGTCTTACTTGATGTAGTTTGAGACATTTTGCATATCTTATTAACTGTAATATGTGAATAAATGCAATGACCCTATATATAATTAATTATGCAATAATAATTTATTAAGCAGCACCTTTTTCATATTTAAAAAGAATAATTCATAAATTCAAAACTACAATTAACCTTATAATCATCTAATGTTGCTTTCTATGAGGTTAGGAAATTTTCAATTTGAATCTGAAAATTTCTCAATCTCTTATGTTGCTCAAGGAGACAATTTTATATAAAAGCTAACAGAAACTAATTTACAAATATAACTGACTTAATTTTAATACAATACTACTTTGATATCTTGGCCAATAGATAGATGCAGCCTTCAGAAAAAGTTTAGGATTCCTATTTTGGCTACATAATTTCCTAAAAGCGTATATTGCCTCAGGTAATTGGTTGAAGGCAGGATTTTTGGGGAATGACTGAGACCATGGATGTCCATTCAGGACTTCTGATATACTCCCCTATAAGCCACACTATGTCATTACTAGTCTGATAAAACACTGAAAGAATTAGAAACCAGAGATTTTTTGGCTTTGTTTACATAAAATGACATCAAATATCTGCCTAATCACAACATGGTGGCATCTAGAATAAAAAAAGAATTTAAAATTGCAATAAAATGAATGATTTTTTGTAGAGTTTATTGATCTATGTGTTATTTTAAGTTTTATAGGCCTGCTTTAAGTATTATTTTGTGATTAGTTGCAGATAATTTTCCTTTTGAGATATATAGTTAGTAGAAGTCATGTAGATAAACAATGTGACTTATACACTTGGTTTATGGACTTAAAAATGTAAAACTAAAATAAAAAAAGTAATTAATATATTGCTAAGAAACTTTTAGGATACATTTAGAATATATCAAATGAAATATTTTATATCTCAAACTTTCCAATTTCATTGTATTCCAAGTTTTATTGGCATCTTATTTTCATAATTTTTTATGGAAAAATAAACGACTTTTTTTGGCCATATACAGGGTGATTCAAAAAGGTTGTGCCAAAATTTACAGACTTGGATAAAATTCTGTGTAAAAAAGTCTAATTGCATTTTTTGATTTGAGGCTTCATTTAAGAGATATAATGCCTGAAAGTTTTGTGACATCATTTCCATTTTGTATTGAAATGAAGTTTATTGGTTTAAATTAACAAAATTATAAAGTAATGCAATTTTAATTAATTAATAATGCTAGATGAAATGTCTGATGTTTGCAAAAATAACTTTGGATAGACCAGAGTCTGTCTGGGGAAAAGTCATCCTATACAGATATTCTGCTGCTCTACTATTCCTGCTGTTGCATCCATAAATGAGGTGCATATCTGCCAATTTTGCATAAGAATAGTAATCCATAACACTCTCAAAAAACATTGCAGTAAGCAATGCACAATTACCAAACCAAGAAGAGTTAACAATTTAACATTTGAAAATGAATGCTGCATTTATAAAACAATTATATTTCATTTAAATAATCAGTCACTAATTTAATAAACAATTTGTTCCCAATGCTCTTGAATTTTTTTAGGATAGTTTTTAAGTAGTTAAAATTTATAGATGATTTTTAAATAAATTTAACTAATAAATTTTTTAAAATATTTAGAACATATGGATTTAAACAGTATTCTGAATCACACTTTAGTATAATGAAAACAGTATTCATAATTAAAATATATTGCAAAACAAAAAATTATCATCTTAATTAACATTCTATGCTATGGTATAATTCATATTTTCAATTTGTGTAAACAATATAGTGATTAAATAAAATTTTGGCAAATACCTAATAAAATCAGGTTCACTTTCTACCTGTAATTGTGCAGCACATTCTTGTTCTTTATTGCAATCAAGACACACTGCTTTATTAGCAACATCAGGAACTCTGAGAGGGCCATCACAATAATTACATTTCAAAGCCTAAAAATAATAGTAACTTAAAATTTATTTATTACTATAAAATAATTTACATGAAACCTTTATTTATTGAATCTAATTAAAAATAAAATAATTATATCAAAATCTAAAATATATTTTAATTA
>AYEL01075346.1:0-65138 GCA_000484575.1 Olivierus martensii | reverse complement strand
CAGAACTCTCTCAAGAAATTAAGCGTCTCTGGGGAATGCAAAAGGTAGTTATAGTACCCATCATTCTCTCCTCCACAGGAGTAATCCCTCATACATTACACAAAAGCCTCAAAACACTAGATCTACATCCAAAGACATACATAACACTACAAAAAGCATCTCTACTCAATACATGCAACATAGTAAGAAAGTTTCTCAACACTGACACAGACAGTTAACTCACAATTAAACATCACAAGTAGCTATGTCTTGACTCGTGTCCGACATAGCACTTTGACCCGGAAATATTCCGTGCCCACATTGATGTACTATAACATAATAATAATAACAAAACTATATACCAACAGATTAAATAGCATTCTCAAAACACATCTGAATGAAAAAAACACAGTGAAAGCCATCAACACATTTGCTATACCTATACTGACTTACTCCTTTGGAGTGATATAGTGGACATAGACAGAACTTAAATCACTCCAAAGAAAAACACGAATAACACTTACGAAAAACCAGTACCATCACCCAAAATCTGCCATAGAAAGAACTACTTTCCCCCACGCAAGGAAAGAGGACGTGGCCTTATTGACATCCCACATTTACACGCACGCAAGGAAAGTGGACGTGGTCTTATTGACATCCCACATTTACACAACAGACGGTTTACAGAAAAGTCGCTCTCTGCATTTTGCCTCCAACAATTCGCCCCACATATTTTGCCCCGAGCATGTGTCATCCCCAGCACATTTCGTCCTCTGTAGATAATGAATAGGCTACAAAATGTAAATAATACAACAAGTAATGATTCTAATTTATTTTGATTTAATATAATAAATGCACATTATTATTGTTTAAAATTCGAAGTTATAAGCAATGCCTCTAAGGTAATCAATCCGAATATGATTTTGAAAAACTTCGACTATTCTTTTGATATGCATTAGTTCGTTCTGCATTTTAAGTTAAAAGATAAACTAAAAACCAAACTATTGTTGGCTACAGACAACACAAATCAGCAGATAGACCCAACCTGAATGAAAAGTAAATCCTCACAACATTCAATTCGTGTCACGAGTTTCATATTTTGTTTATTTTACCTTGTTTACATATTTATCTATGTTTTCATTATTATTATTACCCTTAACCATAAATCTGTTAATATTAAAATATCGTCAAAATAATTTTTCTTTCTTGTTTTTTATTTAGGTCTTGTTATCTTAATAGCATTAACTGCAGTAATGTCATATTCGTTTACCGTAATAATATTAATTGCAGTAATGTCATATTGGTATAGTAACAGATAGGAGAGGTATGGATGCGCTTTTACCCATTTTTATATTTCTGGAAAGTTTATTTTCTCAATATTACAACTGATTAAACTGTGTATTTTTTTTATTTCACTTTAAATCTGCTATATAATGACGAAGCATTTTTTGGTGTATGGTATTTTGTAAATATTTAATACTGTATCGGAAAGTGTTTACATCTTTAATTAATTTGTTAATTATTTAACAAGTGCAATATTATTATAGCAAATTTGCAGTTTGTCCCCAATTGAAGTTCAAGGATAAGTTCAGTTAAGGTTGTTTTGAATGGGTTTCTGATCACGATCTATGTTATTTTGGGTTAGTAAATTATAGAAAAAATAACAATAATGTGTTATAAAAAGTGCAAAATTAATTTTTATCGAATTAACTTTATTACGCGTCTTATATATATTAATTCATCTATAAATCAATTGCAGACAGATTATATAATGAAGCATATCGATTACATATGGCATAGATTAATATTTAATTAAAAAAAAAATCATAATATTGAACACATTATAAGAATTACTAACTGAATATACTTTTTGTGGAGTGCCAGACTTCATAAAAAACAAAATTTGCAATAAATTGTTCCAAATTCTTAACTTTTTACCATTTAATTACATTATAATTAAATTTTTGCCTTGCACACTCGTATTTATTAATTTT
This sequence comes from Olivierus martensii, assembly GCA_000484575.1. NCBI lineage: Eukaryota > Metazoa > Arthropoda > Arachnida > Scorpiones > Buthidae > Olivierus > Olivierus martensii. Next base: position 63,165 of record AYEL01075346.1, on the reverse strand, counting down.
AAATACTTTTAAAGACATTGTCCCATACACATTACAAAAATAATTATAAGAGGTATGATGTATTATTGGTTTGATATTAGAAACTTATAAAATTGAATAAATTCTCAAACAAAGTTTAAATAATAAAATAATAAATTTATTTGACTGAACTACTTACACACTGTACTGAGTTTTTTATTGATAAAATTTTTAAAATATGTAATTTTCTTCATTCATACCTTATTTTATTCATGATTTGCCATTATCAAAAAATGTCAAACATTTTGTTGGATGGCTAAGATTTCATATAGAATATCGTGATTTCTCTGATCTCATAATGAAAGAAAAGTTATGAAAGAAATAAAATTCAGAAAAATTTTTTACATCTTTAGAAAGACAATAAAAAACGTAATTAATTTAAAATTATCAAAAAATTTAAATGAAAATTAAGCGAGATTTCACTTTTTTAATTTTTGCTAATTAATTAGGTTTAATTTGTAAACAAAACAATCGAATCTCCATTAAAGGGGCTGGGATTTCAATAAAAATTCGAGATATCAAGAGTTGACTATATTTGCAATTTTCTATCCCACTCATTATCTACAGGGGGCAAAACATGCTCGGGGCAAAATGCAGGGAGTGACTTTTCTGGACCCCCAACATACAGATCTATAATTTGAGAGAGTTCTTCCATAAGAAACAACATACATCACAACTATGCAAAGCTATAGTCTTGGCTGATAGAAAGATAATAGACATTAAATCTACAGAATGACACTCCAAACCAAATAGACAATATTGCATATATACAAGAAAAGAAAAAATCCTGGTGTAGAAAGGAACTTCATGGCAGACACACACACGACCTTCAGAAACACTCTATACACGCCAAAGCATCAAACAGCTGGTTAGTCAGGGGAGATCTATTTACAGAAACAGAAGGATTTATACAAGACGAGAAACTACAGAAAATACATACTGAAAGACAGCACATTAACAAACTTCACATGTAGGAAATGCCACTTAGCATCCGAAACAATTCAATGCATTATGTTGGATCGCAAACTGCTTGCACAAACAACCAAGACACAACCAAGTAGCAAACATAATACATCAAAAGCTTGCAACTAAACACAAATTAATAAACACACTCACACCAGACACAATCTTAGAAAACTCAACACACAAGATGTACTACGACGGAACAATCCTAACAGACAAAACTGTACATCATAACAGACCAGATATCACTCTCATAGACAGACAAAACAAAGTTAACTACACTATACACATCTCAATTCAGGATGCATACACCCTGGATTGAGAGTTACCTACACCTGACATGCAACATAGTAAGAAAGTTTCTCAGCACTGACACAGCCAGATAGTTAACTCACAATTAAACATCACAAGTAGCTATGTCTTGACTCGTGACCAACATAATACTTTGCCCCAGAGATAATGAAAACTTATTTGACAACGAAAAACAATAATTATATTTATATACTTATATTTATATATATTTGTCTTTTTATAATTCATTCATTTAATGAAATTGGAGAATTTTAATCTCACAGATTCCATAGATATTAAATTCAAAATATTTTTAAATATAAAAATCAAAATAAATTAAAATTCATTAGTATTCACGTGATGAGAATCCGAACAGACGGAATAAAGTAAAAATGATTCTTGAAATTTGTTTCACAAAGTTTTTAAATAATTTAGTAACCGCTGTTCTTCGTTTTGTTTTAATTCCGAATAGCTTATTAATTAAAGCAAACATTTATTCGTTGAAGCAATACAAATTTGGTTAGAGGGGGCCATTCTGTTTTTGAGTCCTTTTGAAGTCTATCGGCGGATATATATTTTATTCCTATCCTCATACAAGTCCTGGCAACGGTGCTCTGACTGTAGAAGATTGCGCTCCGCTGTAAGTAGGATGATAATAAAGTGAGGGATAAGTGGATAATGTTGGTGCAGGATTTGCTCCAAGAGCATTAGGTGAATCTGCAGATTGCGTAGGAGGACCAGCAGCCGAATCGTGATATAGAATCGGTACTCTGACCAATCTCTGTGTCGCTGCAGCATGAGCCGCTTCTAATTCGGCTGCTAGTTGCCTTTTCCATTTATTTCTTCTATTTTGAAACCAAATTTTAACTTGAGTTTCGGTCAAATGAAGCGAAGCAGCCAAACCTGCTCTTTCGGAACTAGATAGATATCTTTTCATATCAAAAGTTGATTCTAATTGAAATACTTGACTTCTAGTGAAAACTGTCCTCGTTTTCTTTTTCCTTCTGTTTTTCTTGTTTTTGTCGTCTCTGCAATCACCTGCTGTGCAGTCGTCCCCTTCTGCTTCTGTAGAAGTAACATTCGAAGTGGGAACGGGTGATGTAGCTGGTGTTGAAGTTGGGCTATTTGCGTTGATCTGTTCTGTGTGGTTTGATGTCTGGGACGATCTGGCTAGAGTATTCGGTGTACCTTCCGAGTAAAGAGAGACCCTGTCATCATTCCCTATTCTGTAGATGAGGCCTGTTTTATTGTAAATATTGAAGAATATATATACAAAACTTCATTAAATTTTTAAAAAATAAATACAGTAAAACCCAGTTTATCAGTTTATCCAAAAAATATCGACTCATAAAAACGGTTATCATCTCTTAAACACATACGTATATGCATGTTTATCGTCTCTTTCTATAAAACTAAATATTATACTAAATTTTGAAGTTTAAAAGTCTCGTAGATTTCTACAGAATTTCGTGTAAACAGGGTTGTACTGTATTTTATAAAAGTAATTTAGAATACAAAAATACATCTATAATTAATTAATAGTTACATGTCAACTTACAACGATGTTTAGAAGAGATTTGTATAAATTACCTATTGACCTAAGTAAATTCTTTAAATTAACAAAAGACAAAGTAAGTAGCAGTTAATTAATTCATGTAATTAACAAATTAATGGATCTTTCAACTTCTTTCATAAAAAGGTCGTCTTCGGCTTTAATTAGAAAAGAATATTTTAAGGAAAACGATTCGAAAATTATCGTGATTTTTCTTTTTACCAAATTTAAGTAGGTCTAGCATTACAATTAAAACTAAAATGTTTGATGCAAATATACAAATGATAAGCAATCTAGTAACAATTTACGTCTGTGAAAATTCTGTACGAATAATTTTAAGTGAAAAAAATTAATGTTTTGATAAATGGCAACAAAGAAATTACAATAGTGTATTATTTAAAAATATTTTACATAATCGTTTTTTAATTTAGTTATACATATTTCATTGTTTCCAGATAATTCAGTGTAAACTAATATCCTTCTGATGTTTCAAAAAATTTCTGAATTATTAAAAAAAGTTATTCTAATAAAGTATAAAATGTTTATTTACTTCTAACCGATATAAATGTTTCGAATGAAAAAAATGAGTATTTTAGAATTACCTTAACTTATATTATCTACGAAATTCAAAAATTAAAATACACAAATAAATTTATAATGAAAATTTTCTGATGGTCGCTTTTTTTTTAATTTTTTGACAATTCAAATGTATTACTGACATTATTTTCCGGTCTTTTAATTTTGTGGTTATGTCCGGCAACTTAAACTGTTTCTAGCTTTCCAGTAAGAAATTTTAATTTTTAGTTTTATATCCTCATCTCGTAAAGTCTCTAAAAGTAATATTTCTAAATTTTTGTTTCGTTATTATTATTGTAGAAATATTAATTACAATAAATTTTAATGAAATGGCTATAAATGTTATCGTTTCTATCTGCTGATATTTTTTTCTATTTACAAAGTTTTTACTGAAGATAAAATACTTTTTAAAAATTTATCATATCTTAAAAACTAATTTATTAAAAGCATTAAGTCTCTTTTTTTCTTATAAAGTTATTAAAGAAATGTTTGATCAACTGTCAATATTTTTATTTGAATTAATATAACTATGATTGAGAATTATCTTATGAAAATTATCAGATTAGATTTATAACCACTGTATAACTATGATTACAAAGATAATTTAGATGAAATCGTCTTAAATTAAAAGATATAAATAATTTTTTTTGTTTAATTTATTAATCTGAGTTTTATCATTTTTTATTATTTTTAACAGATACAAATTATCTATAGATTTATTTCTAAATTTCAATTGTTTGTAAACTTTCTGAAAGAAGAATGATAACTCATAATTGTTGTTCTATTTAATTATAAATTTTTTAAATATTCGTAAATTGTCTTATTAAAAATATGAATAATAGAGTTCCATTTTTTTACGAACAAATGATAGAAGCTGTATTAATTTTTTAAACTTTTTAAAAAAAGTATATCTAATCATTTCAAACGAAAGTAATTTTATTATTACATACATTCGAAATAAATCGAAAAAAACGTCTGATTGATAGTTATAGATGTAATCGTTTCAATAGTTTTTATATTTCAAAAATTTTTCTTGTCTTCTGCAGAGATAACAGTAAAAATCATCTAGTTGATTGTGCAGATTATTACCAAATGCCGTGACAATCCCGATTGGTTGAGTAAAGCAGACGTTAAATGACTTAGCGAGAATAAAAATCGATGGAAACTGTCAAATATTATGAGTTATTTGGAGAGAATTTATGTTTGTGAAAGCATTCGATTACAAATCCATAAAATAAAACATATATCGACTACAAAGTCTACTTGGATTATTCAACGCAAAAATTCTTTAAAACTGTCTGATATCTCAGTATAAATATTTAAAAAAAATTATGCGAGTTAATTATTTAAAAAATGTAGATAAAAATTTTGTAATTTTTGAAAGGATAATTTATCTTTCAAACTCATTTTTAAAAACGCCTGTAAATCCTGCTTCCGTGTAAAACTTACAAATATATGGAAAAGCCGAACAATCAAAGTTAAAATTCTTTTTTGCCCACACATAATGGCATTAGTTTTGAAATTATTTTAATACATTTAGCATTAAAAAAATAGAATTGAAATTAATTTAAGTTGTAACGTATGTAATGATGCTTCATTTTTTTGTTTTTTTTTTTGAAACTAGGAGAAAAACGTTAAGCACAAACATTTTTATTTTAAAAAAAAAAAATTATTATTTTAGGCCAATAGGTCCACAGAAATGAAAATTGTTATTTATACTCCGTAAGTGAAATCCTAAATCAATTTGTTGAATTAAATTATAAATATTATATAGTATATATAGTGTACTGAGAAAGCACAAACATTTTTATTTTAAAATAAATGTATTAAATATAAAATTTAAATATTAATTCTTTATGAAAGATTATAGATAATTTATTGTAATTATTATTTTGGTCTGAGTAAAAATTACACAAATATAATAAAATCAAATGTTGCAATCTGATCTAACTCTGATAAACAATAGGCCTATATCCTATCATTATAATTTGTTTAACATATGTATTGAATTTTAAAATAAATTACGAAACTACTTTTTGATTTTTAATTTATACAGAAAAATATTTAAATTAATATTTTTTAATTGATGTTTTTAATGTTAATAATAGTAATTCCTTTATGATAAAAAAAAAGTTTAGATCCATTTTCTACATAGGATTTTATGTTTAATAAACGAAACTAAAAAAATAAAGTTAAAAATTTTTTTTTTAAATTCAAATTTTAGACAAAAGACATCAGATAAATTTAAATTCGCGCATTCATAAAATCTGATAATCTCCATTATACAAATAAGCTTTTATTTTTAAACAAGAAAGAAAGAAAATCGAATTTTTAAATATGAAATATCTCTAAATAGAGTTTCATAAATTTCAGATGATTTTATTTTGATTTCGTATGCCCAAATTTCATTTACAGTTATCGAAATAATTCTCGAACAGAGCGATGATTAGATGAATTTTAATAAAATTAATTAATTTAAAACAGAAAGAAATTATAAATGATAAAAATGAGAGTGATTTTGGGAAAAGTATAATTTGACTAATGAATGAAAAATAAAACCGTAAGAATTAAATTGCAAGAATATTGTCCAAGCAAGCAGCAATGAAACTGGAAGCGAAAAAAAAAATTATTTTTCTAACCAATTAAATAAATATATTTTCCGCTTACAGAATAAAAAATGCATCATAAATATTTTCTGAAAAGAAAAATAAGACAAATATGAATTTTCAAAAAAAGGTGTCATCAATAACATCAACTTGAGTAGTTGAAAATCAAATTGGTGCATTTGGGAGAAGATTTGAACAATCAATATGTACGATCTAATAAGTTTAACAGCTGAGACCAAGAAAGCTGTTAAAATTCCCTTTAGGTTTGGATAGAACTATATAGAGTGCAGAATCAATAATCTAAGCATTAAATGTGACATTTTGCAGACCCAGAAATGGATGTGGGGAATAAAGTAGGGAAGACGAAAGTTTGATGAATTGTTCCAACAAATTTACTTCCATCGTCCCCTTAGTATGACGTAAAGGGGAGAGGAAAAAAGCCAAATGGCTTAAAGGAAAAAACACTCTAAAAATATCACTCTTACTTGATAGATGTCGAAATATTTTTGATTTTATACAATACGCGAGTTTACAAACCTTCCTCTCGTGAGAATTAGATCAAGAAAAATGAAATGATAACTTGTGATGTGTATAAATGATATTTATATATATTTCTATACTATATATCCATACGCGTATATATTGTGGCCACTTGAAATACAGTGAAAGTAGTTGATGTTGATTTAACGTCAAACCTATAAATGTTGTATTCACTAAAATTTCTTATTCATCAGCAAATTTTAAGTTTAATTATGTTCTAATCGGTGATTTTAAATTATGATCCAGTCAAATATTTCGTTTTTTAGATTTAGGACCTATACTAGATAATTTTTTACTTATTTCAATCGCACAGCATTTTGGATGCAAATTGGACTTTGATTCAAAATATTGTGAAAAATTTTATTCGAATTCATTGAAAATTAATTAAATTACTTAAAATAACAATTCTGATCATTTAAACAGTTTTTTAAACATTAACTATTAAATATGCTATTCATTTGTATCAATGTATAATCTGCAACATTTTCTTTAACTTTTAATATATGAAGTTAAAATATTTCTACGATACATATATCATTTTATGAAAATTTAAGTTTAATATATATCATAACTTAAATATCTCGACTATTAAATATTCTCTTTTTCAGCTCAAAAATTAAATTATTAGATTAACTTTAGGCATAGAATTTGATTAGATAAACTGAAACTGCTACCATTTCGAATATATTATAGATAACAATGCATTTGTAATATATAACAGATCATCTCTCTATACAATTTGTGCAAAATGTGCTTTGTTATTATAGTCTTCTGTATTATTAGAATTCAAAACAATCAATATAATAGAATTATAGAGACAAAATTACAGCATTTGAATAGTAATTTCGGATGCTTATGCTATTTTTATAGGCCTTTACTGTTTTCAAACGATATAGTTGTTGACATTAACCATTATGTTTAAGAATAGTTGAACTATTTGATAGTAAATCCAAAAAGAAAATTAAAGTAAATATGCTATAGAAAGAGAAATGTAATATTTTCTATACATTACATTAAGATTCAATTCATCTTAATATAGTTATAGAGAATATTATAAAATCATAAATTTTTTAAAACATTATTTACCTTTTTAAACTCTTAAGATTTAACATTTTTCAAAAGAATCACAAAATGTAGTTATTTTTTATAACTTTATCTATCAGAAAACAAAGAATTAAAAACTTGTACTCACTTTTTAAAATCTATTCTGTATTGGGGGAAAAAAACATAAAAGAATCACAAAATGTAGTTATTTTTTATAACTTTATCTATCAGAAAACAAAGAATTAAAAAATTGTACTCACTTTTTAAAATCTATTCTGTATTGGGGGGAAAAAACATAATCTTAATAATTTGTCATTATTTGTTTAAATAGATCTTTGTCAAAGATTAGATTAATATAAGAAGATATAAATTACGTAAGTCGACTATTTTTATCGGGATTATTATTATTATTCAAGATGATTAAAGGGAAAAAAGTTTTTATTTGCCTATTTGGAATATTTATATGAAAGTTCAACAACATATCATTACTTTAAAACTTAATTTAAAATTCCCAGTAGGATTAACTTATATTCAACAATAAAATTTATTTATCTTTAGAGAATTAAAATAAGTTGAAATTCCATTTAGTTACTACAATTCAGAATTGGATGCTTAACTTGAAAGTGTTCCCCAAGGCTTGACAAACTATTATTAATGAAAGTTATCTGGATGGCTGACTATTCTAAGGGAAGATTTTCGAGTTAGACCGTGACCTGCAGTAAATGCAGTTAATTTGCTACACGCTACTAACATAGACACTCAATTATGGTTCTAAAATGAATTCAAAACATAAATTTACTTTGAAAATAAAGTAAAGCTTTCAAATTACGCTTTTCCTCCTCTTTCTCTATGAAATAGTTTATTACTAGATGCTTCGGCAGAATACGATAATTCTATAACAGATTTACGAAGAGTCGATGCAAAAATTAAACTGTAGGTTAAAAAATTTGAAAAGAAACTAAGAAAATTAAGTACACAACTTATTGTTAACTGTTAAAATGCAGGCCTTACTAAAAGTATGGCCTACAAATATAGAAACCACAAATAATAGGCTATTTTTTATATGCTGCGTGTTATGCAAAGGGAAAATCTTTATACAAAATATACTTTAATAGTGATATATTAATGGATTAGATAGATTAATCAATGGGAACATCGTTTAAAATATCGTAATAATGTTTGTTACATTAATAGATTCATAAACTTAAAATCGTTTTATCAGATATAGACTATTTAAAACCTTATGTTCCATCGTATGCATTAAAATTAACTCGAATCTTCGTTACTCAAATCATCCGCTTAATAAAGATAATCATGAATAAATTTAAATTTATAAAAATCTTATATAAGAATTCGTATTCGTATTAAACAACATATGAAATCATTACAGATTCCATTAATTGAAATTTATCTGGAAAACCGTGTAATGCGAGTAAGCTAGAAAATGAACAGTGTAACACAAAATGAAAGTGTCCAGAGGTTGACAAAAGCAAAGAACTAGTATCCTATCATCGATAAGCTGACAAGCACTAACCATGCCGGTGATAACAGTAACACGACACGTGTCACATACCATGAAGTTTGATGGTTTTGTTAAGAGCTTACAGTCACACAGACTGTGATAAAATGTCGGAATGTTCAAAATATAAGTCCGCATTACAAATTAATATTGTATCGCTAATAAATTTACGAACTCTTATATCATAAATTAGAAACTATACTGTTTCCTAAATACATCAGGATTTTTCGGTGAAATACAAAAATAAATTATTTCATTTATCGTACAAAATTAAAAAAATAATAATAAATGTTTAATGTCTTGTTAAATGTTGATGTAATTATCGATGTTAAAAAGGAATAATTTAATAAGTGAAAGAAAAAGTTTAATTGTCAATAAATATCTTTCGCATATTTTCTTTACGAAGGTTTCTAATTTAGAATTTAATTAACTAATGTTTAATTTATACTTAGAGAGTAGTAAATTGTACATTTTCATCGGATGATGATTTGGCTTTTATTGTCCGTCCCTGATATAATAAAAAAAGAAGTTTGATGTCTTAAAACATCTGGAAAGAGATCACTTCAAGAAGAACAATACTTCAAGTAGACAGTAACATTGTCTCTCGATTCCCTATGGACGTTTAAATAGAAAATAGGACAATACTGGGATGCGCTTGGAGAGCCTGTACAATTGAACTCATTGTACCATTTTTATTTGATTTTCCAACTTAGATTTTTATGGACTGGATAGATCTATAACGATTTAAAATATTGCTGCCTATAGGCTCGGTTTGATAAATAAATTATATACGATCAGAGTAATGGTTCTGTAAATGTACTGAATGGCGAAGTCTGTTTTTTTTATGTATTTCTTTGATAAAAATAAAATAAATTGTAAATATATATATATAAACTGCAGATTGTCTAAAACTGATATAATTTCAATACGAGTTTTATTTCTAAAATTTGTTTTATATGCTAAAGATACCATACTCATTAAAATTTATCATATGAGGAAGATTTATTGAAAATTATAGTGTTTCATAAATATCTATGATGAATAGTTTGTTAAACCGATAGTTATAATTTTTCACAAAATAAATCGCAGTTTGAAGCGTTACAAGTTATAGATGGATCGTTTTCTACGAGCATTTACATTTAATACATTAGCAAATAAAAGTTTTGGATAGGATGTATAAAAATTTGTGTCGCATGCATGATTGCTTTTAGGCCTATATCATATCTTTTATATAGATGTAAATAATATATATACACATTTCTCTATGATTTATAAAGTATGAAAATGAGGAAATCGGTAAAATATAAATAAATATACTGATATTTTTAATATATAGCACATTCTATAGTGGCCATTCAACTTATAGTTATATAGAGCGTCTAGTTCAAAATGTTTTAAGAGCAGCAAATTGAATAACTTTTAAAGTATCACAATGAATTTTTTTTTGTGATATTAAATAGGAAGAATTTTATTTTCGTCTAAATTAAAATGGATATAACGCACATTTAAAAGAATTCAGTAAGAAGAGAACTCACCTGCCGAGTGCTCTAATGATATCTGTACATTTTCGGGTGTGACTTGCGCCCAGGGATACCAAGGCGTCGGTTTGCGTGGAACTGCTCCAACAATTGGCGAAATTGGTAAAACTGAAGTCCCAATAACAGATGGAAGATGTGGATCGTAACATAAATGCGTAACAGCCGCTGTAGTTTCGATATTTCCACAATCTTGATCTTGTACACAAATCAATAACGATTTACGTTTAGTTTCTTTCCTATTAAGGATACTACTAATTGAAAATGGATTTCTGGCGGGCGAAGATGGTTCTTTAGAAACTGTTTGTTCTACTATGGGTTGAGGTGTGGATGATCTAGATGACATATTCTAAAAATTAAAACGTTAAACGTTTGTATCCGATATACATTCCTATCACAAAACACGATAGTTCAAAGTGACTTTTCAAACACTTTGCTAAAACAAGCTAGCAGCTGTAGACGTCTTCCGTCAGCCTATTGGTTGATATCGAGTAAGTACAAACCCAAGCGGTGCTGTTCTTTGTAACTCCACCTCTTACGCCTCGACTGTATCGCTGATTGGTTACGCTAACCGGAAATGAATCTTTTAGCCTCGTATTGATTTCAAAAATTGACATTTTTTTTCGAAATGTTAAAATTTCTATCGTAATTGACGTTTTTTAATTATTGTTATTGCTCTGAACATTAACGCTGACTATTGGCGGATAGTGCTTAAAATTATTCGCTCGTGATTTTATTATTATTATTATTTTTTACTGAAATTAATGATAAAAAAATAAGAAAGAATAATTTATGATCGAGTATTTAAAATAAACATCAAATTATGAAACATAAAGAAGACAACGGTATTAAATAATTGCTATATTCTGAAAAAATTTTAGGTTAAATTATTTAAACGATAATAAATATTTAAAAATAGTAATAAACTTTAATGAGTTGATACATAAAATCTATAAGAAATTTTATATTTAATTAAAAAAAATTTTTTTTTTTACTTTTTCCCTAAAAATAAAGCGAGTGTTTTAATCTATCTATACCGCAAATTTCTATTGAATAGTTTGAAACCATCTTCAAAGATCAAATCTCTTACCCGTTTGTTTTATACTCTGTAGTAAAGCTCTTACCCGTTTCTTTTGTATTCAGCAGTAAATCTCTTACATGTTTTGTTTTGCATGCAATAACAAAGCTCTTACCCGTTTGTTTAGTACTCTGTAGTATAGCTCTTACACGTTTCTTTTGTACTCAGTAGTAAAGCTCTTCCATATTTTGTTTTTTCATGCAATAAGAAATCCTTTTGTTTGCAATGTTTTATTTCTATAATAATTCAGTTATAAACTTATATAACTATACATTTATTTATGAGTTCATGATATGCCAATTGGAAATGTTAATCTCAAAATTAGAAGCATTTTCTGAATTATCGGAAACCTTTACCTTTGCGTCGATCAATGTTATTCACCTTATATATATTTAAACTATTTACATAATTAAATTTTATGTTGTAAATATTAATTATCAGAGAAATAGTCTAATTGAATCCTTTATAATTTCGAAATATTTTAAACATTAATTATCTGATTATATTAAGAGAGAATGAGCAAATTCTGGCGATTTAATAACGACTTATAAAAAAAAACTAAGAAAGTATGAACTATGGCTAAAATAAAAAATTAATTAAAGATGAGACTTCAATTAATTTGTTAAATATAAATAATTTTCGTATAAAACTGAATATTAATATAATATTCCAGTTTTATATACAAATTATTTATATTTAAACAGATTACACTTCGATATAACAAATGTAAATTTTTTGAGGTTTACAGTTTGCAGTTTTAATCTTTCAGAAATTTTTAACTGTAAACTGTAACCAGCTCTATTATTCTATTACATTTCTTTATTATTCTATTATATCTATCTTCTTATATTCTATTATATTCTCTATTATTCTATGTAAAATACGTGTATTTTACATAGAATAATAGAGAATATAATACATCTAAAATCTCTGAAAGGTTAAACTGTGAACCGAAAAGCTAATAATTTTGTTATTCTATGTAAAATATTTTACAGCTCTATTATTCTATTACATTTCTTTATTATTCTATTATATCTATCTTCTTATATTCTAATTATTATTCTATTATATTCTCTATTATTCTATGTAAAATACGTGTATTTTACATAGAATAATAGAGAATATAATACATCTAAAATCTCTGAAAGGTTAAACTGTGAACTGAAAAGCTAATAATTCTGTTATTCTATGTAAAATATTTTACACAGAATAATATTTGTGTTATTAATTTCAAAATTATAAAATAATTAATTTTATATCCAATCGGAATAAAGACATTTATAATAAATTTGATTTTAGAGCAAGTGCTATTGTTATAAATAAATTAACAAATTTATCTTGATATGGAAGTTTATCTTCTTTGTATATTATTTTTATATAAAACTTTTTCGTATAATTTTTGAAAATAACTTCAGTTTGAATGTTTAATTATTTCTTTGATATTATTTTTCAAAGAAATATTTTTAAAAACTTCGTTACGAGTTTATATTAAAGAAAATTCGAAAAACAAAGGAAGAAAAATAAAAAGCAGACAAAGAGAAGTTACACAACAAAATTGTTACAAAGTAAAGTAGTGAAATTAATAAGAAAATATATTTGAAAATTAATAATGCAAAAAGTATTAATAAAAATTTAGATATATTTTTTCGAATTATGAAATATTCTAAGAATGGGTAGATTTTCGATATTGGTGAGAAAGTGTAAACGAAAGGATTTACTTTAAGTGAGTAGCTTTGTTTGCTCTTTCTCAGTTGAGATAAAATAAATGTCTCTTCCTCTTTAGAAAAAAGAAATTTTATTTAGTCTCACTCTGGTGAAAGATAAAAAAATAGAATTTTCTTGATATGCGAACTAGTCTAGCAGCAATTAACCGTAGGCCTATTCAGCTGTTTTGAATTTCCCAAGAGCTTTCAGCACTAATCTCCATCTCCCGTCTCTGATCCGTTGCACATTTGGACACTTATCTCCGACAGATCATACATTAAACTACATCATATGTATTGTTGAAGCAGACATTTGTCCAGTATTTAGAGTGGGGAGACAAATGGTGCTTCTTGTTTGACAACTGTCCCACTTAGTACCGAATTGCAAGCACTCAAGGCACTCTTTCGGGCTTGTCTTATCCCATGCTGTGTACCCCAAGGCAGAAGGAGCAGTTGGGAAGATAAGACTAGATCTTTACCTTTGTCCTTTCAATAGACGTAAAAGCGTAGCTTCGACATTTCCCGCGAAATGGTACAATAGTTCTAGTCTTTCGATTGACAGTATTTCAACGGGTAAGAAGCATCCTCATTCGCTCAAATGGATGTAATTGCTTAACTGTACAGTCGAGTGGAGAATCATCATAATTAATAGTCATAAAGAATAACCTTCACGTAAAAAACAGCATAATTCTATCTTACTTTACAAACAGCCATGCACAGAAAACAGAGATCATGGAGTAATTTACTATCTCATTTCGAGATATGCGAATAACTGAATATTTTCCTTTTATTTAAAATGACCTTATCTTGGGAATCATATAAGAATTTAATAAACAGTTATCGAATTTTGAAATTTCGTTTCAATTTTTAAAGTTATGCGCAGTATAAGAGCTGTAAAAGAATTAAACTCTAAGATAAGTGAGCTATAATCTTACAAGTTAGTTAACTGTAATCTGTAAAGTGAATTAAACTCTAATATGAATGAAACTTAAAATTTTGATACAAATACTATTTTATCAATATAATGATTAAATGATCTCTCTTCTTGCCATTAATTCATGTCTGAAACTACTTTACCAATCCGAAAACATATTAAAAATATTTAAATAATATTTCGGCCAATATAATATATATTCATATAAAGACTAAATTAAATGTTAAAAATAATTTTAATTTTTGAGATAATTTTTGGTCTCCGTTTGAGTAGGACAACTGACATTGGAAAGGACGAACTTGCAAAAGTGAGTATTGATTCTGAACAAATATTAATTCCGATGAAGTAATGTAAAAACAGAAACAAGTCTTAAATGCGTAAAAATATCGAAAGAATATATTTAAAAAATATATAAATAGTAGCAAATTGGAAAACATGCAAAGTAAAAGCAATTTGAAAGAGGGTGCCGTGTGTTGTCATCTGTAGTCAGTGACTAAGAGAACCACAGATTTAGGAAGGGGGGCATTGACGAGATGATTTCTTCAATCGCTGCCTGTAATCCGAGCATGGCATGTTAGTTCGACTTGTAACATTAGACGTCACTCCAGACGGTTAAAACGGAAAACGTAATAAGAGCCATCTTGTGTCAGACGACTTAACTAGCGGACAATTGTCAGTCGTTGTGATGTGTCCTAGAACAGGAGCAAGACATCATTGTGTCATCCGAACCTTGATTACAGGGAACTGCACCGATCTTCTGTGACCAATTACAGATGGCTTTTACTGTTTATTTCTATATATCTCCTTTTGAATTAAGCTATAACTACACTGAAAGAATATAAGATTTATACACTCCTGAATTTTTATCAACTTTTAAGGATATCTTTCGATTTTTCAATCGGTTTAATACTTATATAAAGAGTTTGCATACTTCACATATATATATTTTTTACTTACAAAAATTTATTTAAAAAAGAATTAATTCATTGAAAGAAATGTTTAAGATATTTAAATAATTTTATTATAATAAAAAGACAATAGTCTTTCTGAAATTATTAATAATACATAAATTATAAAATTCTTCAAAAAATATTTATTTTCCTTATATATTCTATTGTTATTGTTCTATTGTTTTAATTTAATACTTAAAAATTTGTTAAACAAGAACAAAATTCAGATATTTTAACGCATTTGTGTTAACTAAAATTTTATTAATAAATATTCTTACATGAAAATGCTTGAACAAATATCATCGCATCAACAAATACTGTCATTGGTTATTTAGTATAGAAATAATTATGTTTGCTTAACCAATCACACTGCAGGAAAAACATTAAAGTCAGTATTGATTTCTGACTTTTTCCCTTCTAATAACAATTGACAAATGTTAGAAATATAATCAGATGGTCAAAAAACTTTCCTTTCAAAATTTAATGATTTTCGTGATTTTTAAAATAAATTCTTTATAATATTCTGAATAATGAGTTGTCTTTTTTATGTTTATAAAATAAAATGCAACATCGTAAATAAACAAATATTTTGGATGATTTTGAAAGCAAGAACGCAAGAAATGTTAAACATAAAAAATAAATGAATATATTCTGAATTTTCGTTACAGATTAAGTATTTGTACGGATTGAAATGAAGAAGTAAAATTTAAATTTAGATCAAAAATATCTCGAAAAATAATTATATGTTTTGACAAATGTCGCTTATTTATTTAAATAAATTAAAATGTAGACATGTGTAAATAGGCAAAATGCTTTCGAATTTCCGAATTCAAATCTACGCTACATAAACATAAAAAATGAAGTTGTTTTTAGTAAAATGCAAAACTAAAAAGACGAGAATATATTATCAATAAGATATCCATTATATCTTAGTGTTAGTATACCTGCTAGAAAAATAAATCAGGGTTTTAACTGTGGTTGTGTGGATGCAGTGTCCTGTTACCTTCCCCCTTGGGTTCCCCTCAGTTGACTGAGTCATTACTCGGCCGACAGAGCCCAGTAATGGGAGGACACGGGAGTCAGGGGACAACATCACCACTAGATTAGCCATTACCGAAGTGTAAATCTAACCCAGGACCCGTCCATCCTGAGTCTCATCAATACAGTGATGAAATTTTCGCCCCCGTTCAACCATCCAACTTCACTTAAGAGGATTTTAATGGAGTAGATGTTACAAGAGACTGTCAACGGGTCTGCGGTCTCTCTGTCTTACCCCTCACAGTCAAACCGTTCGGTCCTAATGCATCACCACTGTTTGTATACTATCGAATTAGACTCCTGGTTGCTCTCCTGGTGAATGAAATCTAATCTAATGACCTACCTACCTCCTATGACAATACTAAGAGTACGAGTTTGTACTCGCGATTTTCGGCTTGAGGGATCAGAGTTTATACAGCGATCGAATTAGGAGATGACAGCGGGGACTTTTAACTGTTAATCAGTTTATGGCCCTTCTTTGACCCTATTTTGATGCCGGATGCTTTTGAGTCTTTATTCAATTTTCCGGAGAGAATGGTGTGAAATAACTTATAAAAGGATCATTTATAAGTAATGTTATCTCTCATATATTTTAACTTCGTAAATTTTTATCTTTTAGGATCCGAAAACTAAATATGTAATACCTTTAAAATCTAATTTATATTTTAAATAGGTTTATCAAAAATTGTTTAGTGCGTCTTGAGTCAAATAATGATTTTTATCATTTCTAAAAGTGTTAATAGATTCGTTTAAATGTTTGTTATTATCAATTAATATTAAAATTATAACTTAATTATTCGATAATACAATATGTCATTGTTCCATGTAAAGCGTACTTCTCAACTCAGCAGAAGTGCAATAAGGAGAAACCGAACAGCGCGCAATAATTATTTATTTTTTTCTCTCTCTAAAATCTGAATTGGTAGTTTTTAAAAAAATTCGTATCCAAGACATTTTTTCAACGGGGATAAAAATGTTTTTGTATATCACAAAAATCCGATGTGAGAAGCGGAAAAAATAAGCACATTTCTCAGACCCGGTACTACCTAATTTCCAATTCCTTCTTTGATTTGAATTGTAGAAGCGAATGGATCTGCACGGCACTGTCACGTTCGTTCAACCGATGGAACATTGCATTCGACGATTGCTACTCTTTTTTTTCTGGTGTAGGTCCTTGCTTTATCACATTCTCTTATGGGCGGTGGTGCGGACAAAACAGACGTCACGTAAGAAGTCCCATTATGCGACAGACGACAGTATTTGTGTTGGATCTCATCAGAACATTGATCAGAGAAGAGATTACGGTATTTTACGCCACATCGGCTCTCCACCGGGGGTTGCAGTCCAGATTCGAGTAAATCCCGGTTTGGGAAATGCTGTGTACCCCCAAGGCCATGTCCGGCGTCCAGGGATTACGGTAGACGAGTTGCAACAGTGAATCATGTGGAAATGCAGGTGGTCTATGCTATTATTTTGGATGGAAAAATAATAAAAGAATTGAATTTTTTCTGTTTTTCTTCTTTTATATTTTAATAACTGGTACATATTTCTAATTTAACTGTTTAACAGTCTGCATACGCAAGAAAATAGTAACATTTTATTTTCGGTTGATTTTTTTAATGTTTCGAAAATTTAACAGCCAATTTTTTAACTAGTTTCAAAAAGTTAACAAATTTTAATATTTTAAAAAATTATTTAAAGTTAGTTAAGAATAAAACTTTGTCCCGTAAAGGATTTTTACGTTTTAAAAATTCAATTTCTAAGGCTTTTACGAAGATAAAAAGTTCCACAACTTGCATAGTTTATCCTGTTTATAACACGTAAAAAGTTAACAAATTTTAATATTTTAAAAAATTATTTAAAGTTAGTTAAGAATAAAATTTTGTCCCGTAAAGGATTTTTACGTTTTAAAAATTAAATTTCTAAGGCTTTTACGAAGATAAAAAGTTCCACAACTTACATAGTTTATCCTGTTTATAACAAGAATTGTTCATTCAACGGAAAGCATATTTTATCTGTATAGTATAAAATATGAGGATCGTAACAAAATTTGTATTAGAATAGAAAAAATTTAGAGTCGATGTATGATCACTAAAATGAAGATAAAGTTAGCGAATAAACGTCCAGATAAAGAAAAATATTTCTTAAATTCTTTTTCTATAAAATCTTGTGATTAGTTACGAGCAATCTACTTTACTATTTCGAGTTCAGTACAGAAAAAAAAATAGAATACATTCATCCTAAAAAAATTCACAAACATTTGGAATATAGTATATATTTTCTGAAAGACATACATCATAACGTTCCATCTGTTATCTACTGACATATATATATAAATTCTAGAGTAAAAAGATTCCATTTTGGTCTCAGCAATCCTCTTTCAAATGGGAAGTACTGGTGGACAGTAGAGAAGACTTTGAATGATACTTTTAGAGATCGATGGTAAAAGAACAGTGCAAGACTTTTGCATTTTCTGTACTCTGGCAAGATGTCCACCCCTATTTTCTAAATTAAGAATCATATATGGTGCATGACCTCTTATTTGATGGAGATAGTAGTCTAGTCGAATCTTCGCACCTTAAATTGACGTCTTGTCTGTTTTAATAAAATTTCCTAAGTCGAACAAACTATTACCGAGAAGCCCTTGTTAAGTCGAATATCCTAAGGGAGTAAGTAAATCTTCTTAGTGATTCTTTTTTCTTTTTATTTTATTTTCTTCCAACTAGATTATCTCAAATGCTTGTCAATGAAATATTTATGTTACTTTATAGCTTAAGAGTACTTTTCTTAAATGTTTTCGGCCGTTTTATATGTAGATCTATTGTAATTGTTCAAATTTGTAAATGATTGCGGTAAACATAAAATTGCGAGGACTAAAGAGAACAAGAACCATTTTTAAATAATTTAATTTTTGTTCTGTAAAATGAGATAACACTAAAAATAGTTTATAGATTTAGAAGGGTGAATATTCTAAAGATATTGAAAATCGGCTTCTAGCCATTTTTGCAAGTTTCTGCTTTAAGAAAATATTTTTTAATTGCATAAAGAAAGTCAATATATAAAAAATTATTTCTTACGGCTTCTAGCCATTTTTGCAAGTTTCTGCTTTAAGAAAATATTTTTTAATTGCATAAAAAAAGTCAATATATATAAAAAATTATTTCTAAAACTAATCTATAAGTTAATTTCACAACAATTGAAACTACAAATAATTAACTGAGAAGAATAACTCTCTCAAAACTTTAAATATACTTGAGCCTGCCAGACATTCTTGGTTTTAGCAGTTTCACCGGTACGTGATAGTCCCGTACGAGTAAATAAAACAATTGAAACTACAAATAATTAACTGAGAAGAATAACTCTCTCAAAACTTTAAATATATTTGAGCCTGCCATATTCTTGGTTTTAGAAGCAGTTTCACCGGTACGTGACAGTCCCGTACGAGTAAATACGACAGTGTGTGGGCTAAAAGGGTAAAACTGTTTCAGTTTTAGCCCATACACTGTCGCATATACTCTTACGTGTTTCACGTGCGGGTTAAACTGCTTCTAAAACCAAGAATGTCTGGCAGGCTCAAGTATATTTAAAGTTTATATTTAAAAAACGAGAAAAATCAATCAGTAATTTATTTTCTTCCATTTAACCATCGAATAGTAAAACTGTGTGTGTGGGTGTTTTCCATTTCCATCCTGTCTCGTTCCGTGATTAACGAATGATTGTAGAATGATGATTAGTTATGATTTTACTATACTGAAAATTTATTGTTTTTAAGATTATAATTATGGATTTCAGCCAATCGTCTACTGGTAAAACTGTATTGAAACCGAAAAATGGCCCAATTTAAATATTTTTCAAATTGAAATATTAAGTTATGCTACAAAAATTTGATGCTGAGTTGCAAAGATATTATTTCTGCTACTTGGGGCATAGATTTGAAAGTATAAGAGCACTAATTATGGTGAAGTGCTATTATACTCAGACAAAGCATAGATTTTGAGATAATCTTTAGAAAATGAGACCTATTGTGATTTCCAGGAAGTATTTAGCGGGCACATACATGTCTAACATGTTTTAGCTGTCAAAGAAAATATTTTGTTCTTGACTATTCAATTTGCAGGTACTTAACTGGTGTTTACAGAAGGTTCCACAATTTACTTCCCACCATTTCTTAGTACTTTCCTTCTCACTAAAATCCTTAGAAATTTTAAATCTTAACTAAATTTGCAATTCAGTTTTACTAGACTGGAAAATGACAATTGAATAAATCACCTTAAACGAGATAGTTAATTAAGTGAAGATAATGTGAACAAAGTTATCTTAAAAGAAACTTTAAGGTAACTTCAAATATTTTGAAATATTTAAAAGTGAATTTGCTTAATGTATTGGTAAGAAATAATGCATTTAAGCATTATGTCTTTACCAATACAAATATTTTTCAAATTGAAATATTAAGTTATGCTACAAAAATTTGATGCTGAGTTGCAAAGTTATTATTTCTGCTTCTTGAGGCATAGATTTGAAAGTATAAGAGAACTAATTATGGTTAAGTGCTATTATACTCAGACAAAGCACAGATTTTGAGATAATCTTTAGAAAATGAGACCTATTGTGATTTCCAGGAAGTATTTAGCGGGCACATACATGTCTAACATGTTTTAGCTGTCAAAGAAAATATTTTGTTCTTGACTATTCAATTTGCAGGTACTTAACTGGTGTTTACAGAAGGTTCCACAATTTACTTCCCACCATTTCTTAGTACTTTCCTTCTCACTAAAATCCTTAGAAATTTTAAATCTTAACTAAATTTGCAATTCAGTTTTACTAGACTGGAAAATGACAATTGAGTAAATCACTTTAAACGAGATAGTTAATTAAGTGAAGATAATGTGAACTAAGTTATCTTAAAAGAAATTTTAAGGTAACTTCAAATAGTTTGAAATATTTAAAACTGAATTTGCTTAATGTATTGGTAAGAAATAATGCATTTAAGCATTGTGTCTTTGCCAATATATTAAGCGTTATTTTCTTACCAATTTCTCAATATTTTCCCAAATATCAGATAAAAATAAAGTATGATTAATAATAAAATAATTTAAAAACTATTTTTATTATACAAAAAATATATACTGTGATTATGTTATATTTATACTTATAACAATATATTCGAAAACAATATATTCAGTTTTAAAAACTACTAATTATTTATCATAGAGTTTAATCTCATTGATATTACTATTTCAGGATTATACGTTTATTACGTCATAATTTCTTTTTCTTAAACAGTAATTTTTTTTTAGCATTGCAATACATTATTCTAGCATTTGTTATAAAAATTCGAATTTATATATGGAAATGTATAGGCATATGAATAGGAAATATTTATTAAACAATAAACTATAATGTAATATAATTTATTGTAATTGCTAAATAATATAAAAATACTTTATAAACTATTAATAAAACAAAAATATTTTATGTTTTGTTAATAATATATTAACAAATGATGATAATATATTGTTGCAAACAATATTGTTGATAATATATTGTTATTAAAATTGTTGATATTATTGTTGATAATATATTATTGTTTATTATTTGTGTATTATTGCTTATTGTTATTATTTGCAACAATAATATATTGTTTGCAATTGAAAATCTTTTCTAAACATCTATTTCTAAGCTATTTAGCTGGTTGTATCAATTAGCATTATTGCTGTTTGCAACAATAATAATGTTAATTGATACAAGCAGCTAATGTTTAGAAATAGATACTTAGAAAAGATAAGATTTTCAATTGCAAACAATATATTATTATTGAAAACAATAATAATGTCAACTGTATGCAACAATTTGCAAATTCTTGAAGTTTCTGCAGCAAATTTGCAGTCGCTTGCAGCATTTTTGCTATAGATACTTAGAAAAGATAAGATTTTCAATTGCAAACAATATATTATTATTGAAAACATTAATAATGTCAACTGTATGCAACAATTTGCAATTGCTTGAAGTTTCTGCAGCAAATTTGCAGTCGCTTGCAGCATTTTTAGTATTTCTTGCAGCGTTTTTGCACTTGCTTTCAGCAATTGAAGTTGTTTACAACAATATCAATTGTTTGCAACAATATATTATCAATAATATATATATAGTTTTAAAAACTAATTATTATTTGTAATAGATTTTAATCTCATTGATATTTATTATTATTATTATTATTTCAGAATTATATATTTATTTATATCTCAATTTCTTTTCCTTATAAAATATTTTTCTTCTTTTTTAAACATTGCAATACACTATTATAACATTTGTTTAAAAAATTGGAATTTAGCCTATATGTCGAAATATATAGGCATATGTCTCACAATTCGACATTAGTTCGGCGATGGATTAGTGTCGAATTGCGAGGCACCACTGTATTTGAATCTACAATATAAAATATCTGTTATAGTTGATGAAAATCAACTTTAAGCTTTTTCATAAGAAAAAAAATGAAAGACAAAAAGTTATAAAATAAAAAATAGTTTTATTATATTTGATTTTTATTATGTATTTTATCTAAGGCCAATAGCTCAAAGTGTTTTTTGTATATTTTCCCCTTTGTCCTATTTTGTATTGCTTTTTGTTTCAATAAAGCTTTTTGAAAATTAAAAAGTATAATTTTTGTTAAATAATAATTTGAAAATACAGTACTTTATAAAATTGTTAATAAAACATAAAAATAAAATATTTTTTAGGTTTTTTTAATAATTTAAAATATATTTTAAAATATAGCAATAATTGCATGTTTTCTATATTCCATTTCTACATTTTAAAAGTAATATATTTGATTTATTGTACAAAAATATTATAGCAAATAAAAACACACTAATTCAAATATATTATTAATATAAACTTATATAAAACTATAATACTATACTATGTTATAATATAATGAAATAGTACTGTACTATGGTATTTTATAGTACAATATTATAATATTGGAAAAAGATATAGTAGTATAGTACTGTACTACTATATCTTTTACTAGCTTTATATGAGAAAAAGATCTTTTCTCAAATACTATAGTATTTTTAAGAAAATGAGAATGTTATATTATAATATTTTTGAGAAAAAATGAGAATACTATATTATGGTATTTTCGAGAAAAGAGAATTTTAAAAAAGAGGGAATAAACTTCGGCAACATAACTTATTAATCCAATTTGAAAAATATTTAAGTCGGCCATTTTTGGTATTAACATTTTTACTCGTATGTGATTGGCTGAAATCCATATTATAATTTTAAAAACAACAAATAAGCAGCACAGTAAAACATAATTAATCTATAACAATTCATTAATCACGAAACGAGAAAGACCGAACTGGAAATCATCGCATATAAACAATTTTACCATTCGTGTTCATTATCTATATATAGTACTATAGCTACTGGAAATCATCGCATATAAACAATTTTACCATTCGTGTTCATTATCTATATATAGTAGCTATAGTACTATATATAGATAATGAATACTAATGTAATATATTTGATCTACTAAAGACAATTTTAGGTAAATTAGCTTTAAAAAATTTGTTAAGAAAGAATTATGAATCTATCAATGACGCGTTCAATTTAAAAATAATAATAAAAGTACATTATTTGAAATCTTTTTAATCGATTTTTACGATATCCACAAAATCTATTGAAATTCAACTTGACAATAATAATAATAATAATAATAATAATAATAATAAAGTTTCATTTATTAATAATTGAAAAAGATGAGATCGATCGGAATGACTTAACGTGTTAATAAAGCTTTGTTTTCATTGACACTAATCGAGTAAAAGTACATTTGAGTAGTAAAGGATATTTCATGACAAAGTTAATGTAGACATTGTAGCAACAAGATTTTAGTGTCGCTGATGTCGTTTGTCTGAATTTTATCTGACATCGCTACCTTAATTAGTCACCATTCTAACGGCAAAGTTTCCTATCGCTGCTAATTTACTTGTCGTCTATAACACTTAACATCTGTAAAGAATAGGATAATAATAGCTTCAGATATGTAATATCTTCGATAAAGAATGTTCTTTAATATAAGAGAAATTAATATAATATTTCATCTGTTAGTTCTAATGTGTGACATATCGAACAATTTGTTGTTACGGGTCCGAAAGTAGATAAAGTTTAATTGTTTATCGAAGCGAAAAGATTTTTTTTAATGACTTTTCTCGCATCTTTTATATTTATTAAAACATACATGTCACGAATAAATAATAATCAACTTTACTGCATGAATAAGTTTATTTTACTCAAAGGCATCGAATTAATTAATATTTCAAAGGCATATCGCCATAAAAAATATTAAAATTAAAATTTAAAAATGCTATTTTAAAATTTCAATTTGCTAATAAGTTAACAGAGAAATTAAAACTGAATTTACACTTTCATTCGTTACAGAGTTGTAATTTTTTTCCTCTCTCCTCTCTCTCTCTCTCTCGTTTAAATTTCTCTCTAAGGCTGCAGTACTTTTCCACAACTTTGAATTGCTAATTGCCAAAATTTATTCTGTCAGTCGGGCATTCATAAGATATACAGTTGATGTGTTTTTGGTCGTTAAACGACTTGTGTACATTTTAGAAAACTTGCAGCTTAGTAAAGTTTTCCAATTTACCGATAATGGATGCGTGGAACCATTAACTGTCGTGTACTGCTTACTTATCTTTTCTATATTTTCTTCATCAACAACATACACGGTCGGTCTTTTGCAGATCATAAAACTAGCAACCTTATCTTTACTGTGTAACACCTGGTATTTAAAATATTTCGACTGATACTTCTTTAATCCTACCCACTAGCTCACTTGGCAAGAAAATGCGAAACGAGGAAGCAAAGCGATGATGCGAACAGCAACACACTTCTTAACGTCCTGTGCAGATTGTCAGACAACATGTAATTTTTACTCTGCTGTCTTTAAATGTTTATTTTTTAAACCAGATTTTATTATTGTATCTTTCCGGTAGAGGATAGATATATCAACTGATTTTGACAAACCGATCTTATACAATTATCTTGTAGATTTATTAAGCTAATTTAACTAAAAAGAAATTGCTTCTGCTATTGTTAGTTTAAAAAATTAAATTTTGTTTTTTTATGTTTAAAATATCGAAAAAATAAGAACGAATTTGTTATAATTTTAAACTTTAACCTTTTGACAACATCTGTTAAAACTTTAAAAGAATGCGAAATGAACTTGCAAATAAAGATATCTAAAGATGTATTGTGTAAGAGATGAAAAGGTAAATGTGGCTTACAGAACATAAAAAAAATCTGTGCAAAGGTAACAATTACGTTAAATACCTCAGTATCAGTTTACACATCCCGTTTTAGGACCCCCGATTTATTCTTAAGCCTTCAAACAGTCCTACTTATGATTTATATCAGCGGGAGACTACCAAAAAACTAGAGGGCTGCAAATGCATATACCTAATCTAGCTTCATCTCTTGTACATGTTTAATCTATCGGAATTTCCGGTTTTAAATAAAGAAGCAACAGTCTGTCTTCACTCCTTAGGAGTTCTTTATACTTATTCCTTTTAGTCAAAGGTTTCTTCAGGCAGAAGAAACACCCCATTGAATTGAATACAAGCTTCTGCTTCAATTGTTAACCACGACAGTACATAATGAATAAATCGTACTACACTCAACCTTCCGTACTAGGGTGTCACGTGTCAACTATTGTCAGCAACAATGGACAACATTGCGACGTCACTACACGAATCCATTAGACTTCTTTCAAGCGCATGCTCAGAACTGATTGCCCGCTGTGAGGGGATAGGGGAATTTTTTTTTTATCTCGCTCCCGTTCACCTGTATTTACCTGTAATTATGAGCGCTCAAGGAAAATTGAGGGTTTCAAAATCTTTTTTTCACAATTTGCCTCGCTTCATTATCCTTTTGATTGACATGTTGAAACCATTGTTCATCACGTTTATTTGAAAAGAGTTTTGAAAACTGTTTAGAGCTATTTCAGTCTATAAACATACTTAATTTGATAAGATTTAGGCAAATATTTGTGAACTATGTACCAAAATTATTAATTGAGGCATGAGCTATACAAAAGATTAAATGGAAATAACATGTAAAACAGTTAGACGAATTGCTTAAGGCTGAACTCTCAATCTTTCAGTCTGTAGATCTAATCAACGCTTAGTGTAGATAGTTTTACTGATAAATAAAAGATCAACAATCTTAATAAATAATCTATGATTCAAACTTTCTATTAAGATATTTCACTCCACTTCATTTTGAGATTGTTTTTATTATGTTTAATCAGTTTCAGTAGGTCTTATTTAGATTTAGAGAGCGAAAATTAATGCAGATTGCTCTGAACAATCATAACTGCTTACATGTTAGTTGTATTTAAATCTTTTATATTAAACTATACTATTTATATATACATGTTTATAGATCATAACAGATCTAAGAGATTGGTCGAATCATGTAGATGTGTACTGACCTATAAGCTTTTATATTTATAACTTTATAGATAATATAAATATATTGTATTTATGTATTATGTTACAAATTTTCTATTAAGACTTTGATCTTTCAATATTGCTTTTTCGCTTTGCGATTGTTATTCGCAATTTTTGAATGAAGTTGACAACAATAAAAAAAGTATTAAAATTTAATAGATATAATTATGTTACATATTTATGTTATTTGTTGTAGTCTAGAATGTATGTAAAGTTTTCATTTTAGTAAGAGAAATAAATTCCGAATTTGTTATTGATTTATTCTAAGAGCTTATAATACGAAAAACTATAGCCTACTTTACAAAATAATTTAGAAATGTAAATAAAATAAAATTAATTTTGAATTATTATTATTAAACGAAAAGCTTTCATATGATTTAAACTGCATGATGAATTTTCAAAAATACAGTAGTTATATGTTCATTTTAATGTTGTTAATTCTGAATTGGAATCAATTGTAAAGAAAAACATGTTATAGATATAGTAAGGTTTCTGTTTTTCTGACAGAATTATTTTAAATTATGCTTATAATTGGGATTTTTATTTTATTATAGTCCAGCAGTCTGCACAAAATTACATGTGAACTCATATAACAAAGCCAACACATGATCGCAAAATTATTTAAAATCTTTTAAGTTGTGGGCCTATATTAATAAAATACAATATTTTTAATTTAGATTATTCCATATTATAATTAGGCAAATTCTATATTCCTTTCGCAAATCGCATTTTAAACAAAACAGACACACCACGCTATACAGTAACCGACTTATGATTTTACTTCACTAAAATTGGTCAATAGTGTTTGATTTTATTCCTCATTTTAAATATTTTCTTATAAGAGATGAATTATAATAATTTAATTCATTATGTAAATTAATAGGTTCAAGATAATAATAGATTTGCTTAAATTCTCTGCTCAGAACTCGTATCGAGCGAAAGGGAATATAGAAAACAGAATAATAAGCAATTGTTCATTTTAAATAGAGTGGCAAGTAAATCAACGATTTAAAAGTACTGAAGAGCAACAAGTTCGATGTCATCTTTGCTAGTCAAAGATGTATAGAGTAAGGGTGGCATTGCAGTGAACAGGCTGTTTTAGAAAGTCCTGTTTTGTAGAATTACGTTGACGTTTGTTGTAATGACACGACAGTAGCTATTAGACGGGGCGACGTACTGACTGGTCCCAGGAGGCTACCGGTAAGGGGATTGTCTGCTTCCTCGATGCTAAGGGTTAGGTGCATGTTGGCATGAAGGTAACAGTTTACGGCAGCAGAAGACGAGTTAACATTGTATAGACGCTTCATTAACGTCCATTTACGACTAGGACCGTGAAAAACAGGCTGAACCATGGGAAAAGTTTCGACAGTCTGAGATGTATTGCAGCAACCCGGCCATGCGAACACGTCCAACAATTTTTTTTTCTATTTTTTAATCTTAACTGTTTAATCAATGTACATTTGAAAATATTTTACTTATTAAATTCTAAATAAATTCAAAACATTCATTTTTATTTTTAAAAAATTATTTTATAAACAAATATGATCATACTTTCTTACTTTTCATAGTTGGAAGAAAAAAGTAGAACTAGAGGTAAGAAATTATCTAATCATGTCTACGTACAAGAAAAAGTTTATTTCAATTTAATGGTAAAGCGTATAATTTAAACTTAAATTTGAAAGATATTTCTCGTTTTTGTTTTTATAGCTTTAAATTATTAGTATCAAATTTTTATGGCAACAAGTTCGTCGTCTCGATAGCTTAAGTATTCTCGCCATCTCGTGCAGAAAACTGAAACTAAATAAATAATGGAACTACGAAAGTGGTTCCATCTATCGAGATCTATGAATATACTTTAAATTTAATTTCAGTTCAAATAATTCATACTGGACATATACTAAAATAATTTCCTGTTTTTATCTATATTAGTATTGATAATTTTAATAATATAATTATCTTAAATTAATTGTTAATGAAAATAAAATACAATAATTAAATATTTTTAAGGCAAATATACATGTATTAATAACTTACTTTTATAGAATAATTACCAAATTACTTTTCGTTTAATATTTGTTTATATTTATTTTCATAATGAATTTAGATTTATAATAAATTTTCGTTTCAATAGATGGCACTATCATCCTGTTTGCATTTAGATCCATTTTCAGTTTCGTTGAATCCAGGCTTGGCCAACTATGGAATACGTCTAGAAATATAATATTTATAATAAATTTTCGTTTCAATAGATGGCACTATCATCCTGTTTGCATTTAGATCCAATTCAGTTTCGTTGAATCCAGTCTTGGCCAACTATGGAATACGTCTAGAAATATAGTGGACAGTCTTTGTTAATAAAAATATATATGTAAGATTTTATTAGAAATCAAAATCGTGTAAAATTATTTCAATAGTCTATAGCCAATTTTCATTCTTGTATAATAAAGGCAAATCTATTTTCAGAATTTATAATATTCGACTATTAGCTGAAACCCGCAAATTTTTGCGGTTGACTTATTATTATTTATATTTTGTGAGAAAGTAAAATAATAATAAATAAACATTTTAGATATTTTAATAAAAGTTTGCTACAATAAAACCTCTTTATATACGGGATTTCGTGTTAGAGTTTTTCCAAAAGCTTTGACACAAAACTTTTCATCCTAGAGAAGGCAATATATGGCCCTGGATAAAAACTGAGTAACGAATGCAATCCTCAATCTATTAAATGACTGTCCGTTTTTGTTGCCCATTTTTCTTTTTACTGTAGGATAATTCCGTGGTAGAAGCATTGCATTTTTGCATTGCACGCTGTATACTCTCCAACGAAGAGCATTAGGAACAACATTGCCAGATCTGAATTGCTGAAAGTAGCGAGCTGGAGGACTATGGGACAGCAAGAAATTTAAAAAGGGATTATATGACAAATTCAAAATGAAAATCATATGCAAAAAGCTGCTAGATTAAATAACAAATCAGTAGCCATATAAATAATTGTAAAATTTCTACAAAATCCTAAAAATTAAAATAAATCAAACTTTGTTGCAATGGCAACAATGTCAATACGGTTTCTTCAGACGTAATGACAGTTCCAATCTCTAACAAAAAACATCTGGAAATACGATTCAGCCGTTCTTATGTTATAAGCGAATTTCAGATTTATAATCTATATAGGTATAGTTATATATATAAAATAGCTATTTATAATAGCCTTGGTAATAGCCAAAGCACATCACCACGTGTTATTAGTCACTAAGCCTATCAAAATTTACCTTATTTGATATTATGCCTTATTTTTTAATGTAACATATAATAATTAGCAAATTAGAGATAGACTACACGTTAAAAATAAAACATTTTAATATAGAATCTGAATTTTAGTAGTTTCCCGAATACACAGCACAGTACTCGATATCCACCATTAATTTGGTAACTGAGCACTCACATTAGATTATAATGCTCACGTTATTACTGCACCTAACTATTATTATCCAATAACGTTGATCAGATGATTTTAATATAGAATCTGAATTTTAGTAGTTTCCCGAATACACAGCACAGTACTCGATATCCGCCATTAATTTAGTAACTGAGCACTCACATTAGATTATAATGCTCACGTTATTATTGCACGTAACTATTATTATCCAATAACGTTGATCAGATGGTAAAGATGCGATTGTTATAATCCAATATCATCGGTTAGCTAGAATATCACATGGTTATTGTAAGCCAATGAGATACAGACAAGTATTTTGTTATAGATAGATAAAATTATAAAAAGATATAAGGGGATTAAAAAAAATAGAATATGATGTATCAATTATTTTTTGCCTTTGATTACGTATTAGATTTAAGCTCAATATTAACTTACTTTTACTTAAATAATCAAGATGCGAAATCAAATATATTCAGTTATTAATTTTGATCAAAAGATATTAATGTATGTGTAAGAATTGCAAAATTTTAAACTTACTTTTCTCCATTCCAATATAGATTTGTTGGGTCCCAAACAAGAATTTAACTTTTCTGCTCTCTCTTTAATTCCATTAAATTTTGTTTCGCAAAATCTTTAGAAAGTTTTCTGGTGTTTATTTTTTATTTTGTTATGAATGTGATCATAATGTCTTTCTATTCTTCGGTAATTTTTTGAATTTCATAATGCTTTTCTTTTGTATACATACAAGCTTGAACGCACGTGGTATTTTATAATATTAAATTTGATTGGTTGACACTTTTAAAATCCCACAATTCATAGCGACAAAACATTGATATCGCTGAACTTCATTTTATACCTTGTTTACACTATGCAAATGCAATATAAATCAGTTTGTAAATGATCGCGTTCAAAATTTAACTGGTTCGAGGGAAGGCCTCATTCATATTACAATATTGTTTAACCAGTTTACATTACACATTGTCCTCTGGTATTGAATAATATACTTCGGTTTCTTTTGAGGAATAAACGTGGAGTTATGGCTTTCTTCCATATCTTTTAAAGGAATAAAATCACATTAAATTATAATTAAGGCTTTAAATATGTTAACTATAAGTAAATATATGTAAAATTAGAATAAAATTTTCATCAAAATGTTACTTACAAATTCTCATCATGAAGTTAACTTCCAAAGCGAGAGAAAAGTAATGGCGGTTACTTCCTGTTTTGTCCCAAACCATCCCGAACCAACATCCAATCAGGAATGAGTTCAGTTTGAACCCTACAGACCTTCCTCGTTCAGCCTAAACCGGCATGCGCTGTTGTGTGACATTTTCAAACGAGTTTGGTTATCCATATTCCGTTCACATTTATGAGATTAAACAAGTTCTGAGACTTGAACTATAGTCTGTTTCAAGATAACCTGACAGCCGAACCACCAAAAGTAACATTGTATTCATACGCGATTTGTAAATAACAACATTGTCTATAATGATAACAATAATATTTCGATATTTTATTTTCTAAAACAACAAATTATAGGATAATATATCATTTTTATATTTTAAAATATTAATATTAAATTTAACTAATAGGGACTATTTTCCTTTGTGTAGAAATACTCACAACAATAGTAGTGATTTACTGTCAGGTTATCTTGAAATAGACTATAGTTTATATTGCATAATGTAAACAGGGTATTATTCATGGTTGATTTTATCTCAATGATGGCATTCGCGTAGTACAGAATTCCGAATTACCGCGTTATAGGCCTACTACGTTCACACTAGCAAAGTAATCCCAATCAAGTCTTTAACCCCGATCAAGTTTTGTTTTTGAACGGAAATGAATTAACAAACTCCAATCAACCAGCGAAGAACTGTGTTAACTCCCGTTGTCAAATGAAGTTAACACTTCTACTGGTTTAGTGACGTTACAGTAAAGTGTTGATTACTGCCATTTTCAAAGATTACGGTTTTTCAATCCATAAATAAAATAGAAACCACAGATAACAAATCTAATAAAAGGGCTGTAAATTGGAGGAGACGATTTATGCGCTGTGAACGTCTGGAAATCACATTTAGATAACCTTAAGTCGAACAAAAAAAATTTAGGTGAATGTAATAGATTTATGCGCTGTGAACGTCTGGAAATCACATTTAGATAACCTTAAGTCGAACAAAAAAATTTAGGTGAATGTAGCCCCGCCCCCTTAGTAATCTCCCTGATTGGAAAGGGGGAGTAAAATATGCAAAAATAAATAAAAAAAAAATATGAATTCGGAAGCGGCCATTTGGCCAGTCTCAGAATACGACATGAGCCATATCATTCTTTAGGAACCCTAGGTCGGGTTTCACCGTTTATTCATAAAACGGTGAATCATTTACAAAATTTTGTGAATCCAGTAACTTTAATAAAGTAGAAGGATACTGAGAAATTGCAAAAATATGCGACGTTTCTCATATTTCAATACGATATATTATGGTAAAAATAGAAAATAGTGATATATCGACAACATAACACAATATATAGTTTATATTGACTCAGCGTGATGATAAAATAAAATATAGTAAAAAAAGAGTACACGAAATTTTAAACAATTTACAAAATAATCGATTTAATAATGATTTATTTGTCTTAATGAATTGTGTTGAAAAATATTTCATAATTGAAAAAATTGTACTGATAATTTTAATGCCTATCATAAACTGATGAATATAAAAACATTCATTTTGATTTTATGAACACTAAATATTCAATATGAATTCAAAAATATAATAGTTTTTCAAAATTTCAGTTCATAGTATATTTATTAAAATCCGTTAAAACAAAAAATTTATATGCGTAAAACCCGCTACAGACAATAATGCTATAGCAGGACTTATGCATATAGATAGTTGACCAAAATCAGTTATCTATATGCATAAGTCTAATAATAAGATACAGTGGTGCTTCGCAATTCGACGTCCTGCAATTCGTCAATCTCGCAATTCGACATTTGTTTCGCGGGATGGCGCAGGTGTGTTCATGAAAGGTTTCACTGTATTACAATTCCAAATTCTGGCCTTTCACCTCCATACTCAAAGTTTTTCCAACTATTGCTCTATCTGCCTATATGAAACCGAGCAACTGGTTAATCTCGACTAACTTAACCGCGTAGAAACGCTTCGGCTTTCCACTCAGGAAGACTCGGGTTCGAATCTCGGGTCCCACCCCTTGAAAATATTTATCATGGGGTGGGTTCAAAGAAAAGTGAACAGAAGAATAATTCAGGAAAGAAGAAAACTTGATTGAGCATAAATAATGTGCAAAAAGATAGACTTGAAAATATTTATCAT
Source organism: Olivierus martensii (assembly GCA_000484575.1). Lineage (NCBI taxonomy): Eukaryota > Metazoa > Arthropoda > Arachnida > Scorpiones > Buthidae > Olivierus > Olivierus martensii. Next base: position 29,521 of record AYEL01075346.1, on the reverse strand, counting down.
GGGGTCCGGGCCCGGCACGTCGATCCCCGTCCTCCACAATCCAGCGGACCCCTCCGCAGGGGTAGGCAGCAATTTGGCAACGTTTTGTAACAGAGAGATTATGGGTGCTAGGGTGTCTGCTGGAGCAATGAAGATTTCTGACAAGAATACATCTTTAATCAATGAAGAGATGGAAAAGTTGCTTCTCACCTGAATTAGACAAAGATAGATGAAAAGAGTTCCAATAACTCAGGCAATGATCTATGAGAAGGTTAGGTTAATTTTCAAAGAATTGCAGAAAAAAACTCCAGGATGTACCTCAGATCAAACTGAGAAATGCAAAGCGAGTCGAGCCTGGTTTCATAGATTCAAAAGTAGAACAGGATAAAGACGACTTTATTCCAACATCCAAGGGCTAATAAATTATGTGTATTATGTATAAAATAGTGCATTTTGTAATTTAGTGTGTTATACATTAATAAAATATATATAGTAAAGTAAATAATGATATATGTAAATAATATATGTAATAAATAAGTAAATAATAATGAGAGAGATACAATATATTATATTGTATCTCTACTAGTTAGGGGAGTGGGATGGGGGTCCGACAACGAATTAATCTATTTCCCACAGTCTTATATGGGAAATATTGTCCCACAATTCGACATTAGTTCGGCGATGGATTAGTGTCGAATTGCGAGGCACCACTGTATTTGAATCTACAATATAAAATATCTGTTATAGTTGATGAAAATCAACTTTAAGCTTTTTCATAAGAAAAAAAATGAAAGACAAAAAGTTATAAAATAAAAACAGTTAAAAAATATAAAAAGTATGTATGTACCTATTTAATGTGATAAATGAGAGCGGGCAGCAGCATTTACAAGTGCTGGATATTTACATCCATTCCTGTTGTAGTTATCCGCGGAATATGTAAAAGAGAAGAATCTCATAAGACATGTTCTGAATCGATTCTTAACTATCTTCATGTTGAAAATGCACTTTCACACAAATAAGTACTACCAAACGTTGATATTACTTTCACCACCAAAATCACAAAAGTTGAAAAAACGTTCGTTAAACAAAGCAGTTTACCCATGTGATTTGTTATGAAAAGTCATTTTCCCACCGCTCCTCATATACTCGATTTTCATTTTCTATTTACGCTTTTTTTAAACTCATTTCACAAATGCAACCAACTGATGGTAAAATAAAAATAAAAATAAATTAAAACAGAATCTCACAACAACGGTCATGCAATCACTGAATTAGTGAATGTTAGAAATCAAAAAATAACTGAAAACAGTCACAATTCAAACTATAAATAGAAACCAAAAAATAACTAAAATACGGTCACAATTCAAAACTTTAAACCGGAAATAGTAAAACTAAAATTGACGTGATTGAATGTCTTATAAAAATGTGATGTCATGGATAGCTAAAATTGATGTGTAATTGAGTCTTATAAAAGATGCGTCATATTGATAGCTTGTTGATCATTAAATAATTACTAATAATTAAGAAAAAATTAATTAATTGAGTTAATATAATTCAATTTTAGGATTCTTTTATTTAATCTCTTTAAAAAATTTAATAAAAGAAGTGAAAAAAACATATTAAAAAGTAATATTATATCACAAATCGTGAAAGCCTGGCGGGCCGCCTTTTGGATACCCCTGTTCTATATGTACTGTACACTTATCTTATGCCATCGAAAAACATATTAAAAAGTAATATTATATCACAAATCGTGAAAGCCTCGCGGGCCGTCTTTTGGACACCCCTGTTCTATATGTACTGTACTTATGCCATTGATGATATTTGCAATCTGCATTCACTAAGAACCAATTATTTTTTTGTTGAACCTATAAGATGAATAATGTCCTATACTTTGGTTTTTAAACATTTTAAAACATTTATATATTTTATAGATTATTTTTCTACCTTTTCTTCTCTCTCTCTAGCTTTCTAGATTATGATTCAGATATTTTTTATAAATTAGAAAATATTTTTCTATTTCATCCACCAGGTGGATATTTTGTTTAAACGCGGGTTATTAGAATAGATTTTTGTTTTGTTTTATTTCCATTTTATGTTGTGTAATAGTTTTGTAAGTTTTTTACACTTTTAATCAATTTTACATTAAAATAAATATGAATTGGTATATCTATGAATTAATTATTTGTTTTTGAGAAATATATAGAATACTAGTCTGTCAATTGTTCTTATTTGTCATACCATCGTATATCGAATATCAATTTTTGAGCTACCTTAGAAATGCATTTTAAGCTGTACTGTAATATATACAATACAACTTCAAATTTTATTACTATTATTAGATAAATAAATTATTATAAATTATTTAAAATATTACTATGGTTTTAAATTAGTCCATAAATAAATGTTTTTAATTGATGGAACTTCAGCATTATAAGAAAATTTTCCTTATGAATATAATTAGTTATTTTGGTAATTATAAGAAATCAATAATAATGGTGTGTTAGAAGGATCTACATTTGAGTATGTACTCAAATATAGACCCTTCTAACATGTTTCACTCACATAGAGCACATCCGGCCTATCTTTGCACATCTCATTCACATTCCAGAATCCAGTCTCCATTCTTCTGTTTTCATTATTGTTGTCATCCATTCAGCCTAATTGTAAATCCATATTTGACAGTTTGTCATTCTTTACTCAAGTATTGAAAATCAAGATGATAATTTCATCATATTGGTGATCAACTAATGATGTATAGTTGATGGAGAGACTGCCCTGCTGAGTAGCGTCCAATCCTAGACACCACTTCATCAGTCTCCTAATTTTGACCTGTTATAATAATATTGAATTACCAATAGCCCAAAAAGATTATTGAAGGAAAATCCCCTTGCCACATAAAGGTAGGTGTGTGCCCAAAGAGAGAATGATAGTGTCCAATCCTAGACACCACTTCATCAGTCTCCTAATTTTGACCTGTTATAATAATAATGAATTACCAATAGCCCAGAAAGATTATTGAAGGAAAATCCCCTTGCCACATAAAGGTGTGTGCCCAAAGAGAGAATAAATCAATTCAAAACATTATTTTGTATTTTTATCAGTCATTACAAAATGATTAAAGTCTTTTTTTTTGTCATTTATTTGGCATGTAATTTTAGCTAAATTTCATCATATATAATCAAAGTAAAAGTTGTCAGTTTTTAATCATTCTTTTACAAAAAAATGGACAATATGTTTTATCTTGTTCATTTGTATTAATGTCTCAGCAATAAAATATCACAATACATCAAATTCTAAAGATTAATATCTTGTTAACAAGATATATGCTTATTAATTTTAATAAAATTATTTATTTAAAATTAATTATCATGTAGATTATCATTTAAAATAAAGTTAATATCTTTGAAATTATTTTTCACATATGAATAGTAGTATATTCATTTTGATATTTTGCCATATTTTACAAAAAATACTTGTATACAAGATTTTTTTTGTGATGATAACAAAGCAGTACAACATGCCAGCATTTATTTCCCGGACTCAATAATGCATGGCAGTCAATTGTCAAATATAGTCATATAGCATATAATAGTGCTGCATCTGATTTTTTTTTTTTTTTACAAAAATATCCTGGTAGTATGTAATTATCATTTTGATCTGTTCATTTAAAATATCTCAAATAGACAATATGATATAGTATTCAAATTTTAATTGCTTATTTCTTGTTAAGCTAAGTATCAATGAAAACATAATTTTATTATTACAGTTCTCAAATTATTCTCATTAAGATTATCAAAATTTTCCTTGCCAATCAATTGAAAAACAATAACTATTTCTTAAAAATTTTCTTAATTTTGACATCTCACAAAAAATTTGTCTGTTTTCATTATTTTAAATATTAAAATTCAATTATTAAAATTATTTATAATTGGTTCCAATTATTTTTTTTATTTATTTAAAACATTATAATATATTATTAGTGCAGATAACTCTATGGTGATTGCCATTTACATAAATCAATAATTTTAGTAATAATTAAATAATTTCTTGAATGAATCTGACTTACAATGCTTGATGCAATTAATTGCTGAAAATCTGAAAAATATTACTCTCAAAATATACTATAATTTATTTTAAAACTTCATAATATCAAAATTATATATTTAAGAGAAAAACTTAAGAGAGTAAAATGATTGTTGTGACAAATAAAATTAACTTCAAAACAAAAATTATAACATCCATCTAATATACAAATAACTATATCATATCTAGAAATAAAAACAGTATTCAGCTTACTATTTAACAACTATTCATCATAAACTGCGAAATTTTCATTTCTAAACTTATTAACTCTTGATCATTGATATGCTAAGCTTGTGTACAGTGTATTAACTGTTTTAACTATTATTTTTTTTTTAAATTTTTCAAGTAGCTTTATTGCTAAATAAAGGAATAAAAAAATTTTATCGTCACAAAGGACAAGTTTGAAGTGAAACTAATAAGGTGGTGGTAAATTCTATAATAATAATAATTTTTATATAAATTTTTGATAAAATCTTACTATGAATTTTTGTCTGAAATATTGATTTATTGTTGAGAAAAAAATTACCTAAATTATTTTGGTGTTCATAATTTATAATTTCTTACAAAAAAAAAAACAGATGAACATACTGACTTTCATATAACTTTTGAATTAAATTTTATTTTTGATTATGTATTGGTTAGTTTTTGACTATAGTATGAATAGCAAATGTATTTTTTAGAGTTTATTTTGAATCATTTATTTATTTTTTAAATTAACAGAAAACAGTAAATATTTCATTTTTTTATAGAGATAATTGTACACAAAATATTTGAAAATTTTTATATCAAGAGAATGAAGAGACATGACAATTCTACTAAATCAATATCAGATATAAAAGAAGTCTGTTCTACACAGAGTATATCTAATGAAGATACAAATAAAAGTCCATTTGATCATCCAGTCTACAAACAATTATCTCGTATAAATGGTGAAATTAATAAAATGACAAGGGAACAGCTGATAAGCAAATTAGAACAGTTTCATCTTAGAATACAGTAAGATAGTTTTTACATTCATTTTTTAATAAGTAATTATGACTGTTTTTTTTTATATGAGAATAAAATATAATTTTATTTATTCTGTGGATATTCAGTTTACTTAATAAATTGGTGTTATTGAATTTGTATATTACATTTAATTTAAGTAAAAAACGAGCTAAAGCACTAAGCTGAAAAAAAATTCTTTTTTCCTCATTTTTTACTTTGATTAATAGCAGAATGTCTACATCCTTAGTACATTTATTTAAAAATATGTAAATCGTACTATTAAAAGAAATTTGTTCTTAATTGAAAAATTTTGTAGACAATTTATTTTGTTTATAAGCAATTAAGTATTTCAGAGGAATTTCTCATAGATTTTTATAATTAATAGTATTTATTTGCACAGCTATAAAATTTATTTAATTAATTTTAATAAAAAATCTTATCCAGAAATAACAATTTTTTTTTAATAATTTAAATTACCACTTACATAGGTGAGTCATTCTGCAAATCCCTACATGAGTCAAAACATATATGTCAGAACATATCCTATTCAGTACTAATATGTCACATCAGCAGGATATGACACACTACATGGCCACATCACAAAATAGATGGTATTAGAACTCATTGGCTAATGTGACACACATGACCACATAGTAAAGTAGATGCTTACCACTTTAGAGGATGCAGGCTCAATTCTGGGATCCACAACTCCAATTTTTTGGGAAGAGTCTGCCCCATCCATTGAATCTTATTCTTCAACTTTCCAGTTTACTCCATTGTGAATGTTTGCCAGATCCACAATGGAGTAAACTTGCCAGATTGTAGATAAGCTCTAGAAGTGGCTGCTGCCAGATACAATATATCCTATGTATAATATGATGGCTTAAATAAAAATAAAACGAGTTGCTGAAACTTGAATATTTTCAAAATCTCGAGTTGACTAGTTGATACTAAGGAAAAGCTCAAGTATTGAGCTTTTTGATAAATATTATTAATTCATTGCACTTTAAAGTTTATTAATCAATTTAATTATAGCCATAATGAATAGTTTGTATTTTATTTTTGTTTTGTGATACATGGATTACATGACCCAAACTGTACCAAAGACAGTTTTCACAAAAATTAAAAATAGTATAATAGTCACTTATAGAAAGCCTAGAAGTCTAACATATAATGCAATTATTGGACATTATAAGGTGATCAAAAATTTTAATAGGATAATTAATAAAATCAAACAAAATAACAAGTAATCTTCCATTCCAATTAAATTAATTCCATTAAAAAATGTAAATACAAAAAAGTTAGAGAATTGCTATGTAACTATGGATTAGTGGGACTTCTCATTGTTTTGCTGAAATATATGTTTAGGATTTTCTATGTAATAATTATTCTATACCTTAAAATATGAGAATATTTCTTTTAATTTTAAAAAAAATAATAAATTATTAGCTAAATAAAACTAATTATATACTTTACATATTTTATTTAAGAACTCATTTTATTTTTGCCTTAAAATATTAAATAAATTTATTTCAGAGGTACAGATGATGTTTTAAGAAAAAGGTTGAAAGGCTTTTATAAAGAACAAAAATTAACACAAGCACAGATTCTTAAAACTGATGAGTCTACTTGTCCTTATAAATATTTGTGTGTGATTGATTTTGAAGCAACTTGTGATGTAGAAATTGACTTTTTACAAGAAATTATTGAATTTCCAGCTATTTTAGTTGATACTAAACAAAAGAAAATTGTGAGTATAAAATATATAAAACTTAACTTTATTTATAGTAATTGATGAATTTTTTTTTACATTATTTGTACAGATATATAATAAAAATGTCAATTATTTTTTAGCCTATAAGATTCTCATAATAATTCTGTAAGAGAGATTCCTTGACTTATGCACATTTAACGTTCCTGAAGTCTTTGCATAAATCAAATTTTTATATAAAATATTATGATAAAATGAAACATTATAGTACAGTGGGTCCTCATTTAACATCAAGATTAGGTTCCTGAAAATTGCAAATTTAACAATTAATAACCAAACTGCCTATTAATTGAAACAAAAACTTGTAGACCTAATTTTATAAGAAAAGAATTCTTTCTGATTGATACTAAAAAGAATAATATTTGGTAATTTTTCTAATCTAAAACATTACTATACTGTTCAATAATGAAATAAAGTGAAACAAAATCATTGCATTAATCGAAATTTTACATATCTTATTTCTTAAGTTACATCAAGAAATAATATATAAGAATCTAAGTGTTTCAGTAGAATTTCTCATAGATTTTTATAATTAATAGTATTTATTTGCACAGCTATAAAATTTATTTAATTAATTTTAATTAATTACAGTTTAAAATATATCACAAGATTATTGGAAAAATTAAAGTTCATCCTATTGTCAAAAATATTATTGTCAATTTTATAACATGTGAATAAATCATAAACAATTATTTTTAAATTAATACCAAAAAAACTGGTATTTTTGTATCAATACCAGTATTTAAATATAGGGACAAAAATAACTGAGATCTCGGTATTATAAACTTTAATACATTTAAAATTGTAAGTTAATAACAGTTTATAAATACCATTCATTTAGTGTAATTATAGAAACTAAATTTAAAACAGTTTATTTGTTATTAACATTTAGTTCTATTTATGAATTATATGAACTACAAAACTAAAAAAACGATATCAGGACACAGTATATGGGCAACAAAATCCAATTTTTTTGTGCCAAAAAAATTAAAATGCAAAAAAAGCTATGGCAAAATATCGAATATTAAATATCATATTTCATATTTCTTGGAGGGTAGAAGGACGTTTTTTTTAACGAAAGGAGTGGTAAAGGTTAATAGTTCTTAAACTTCCTGTTGTGTATGGTATTGCTGTGTAATTATTCATTCTATAGTTAAGTTCATTCTCTGTTTATTCTTGTTTTTTTGTTTGCACATTTGTAGTTGTGTCATAATATTCTTTGCTTATTAATCATATATATTCAACATGAATTTATTCTTATATCCATGTTTTCTACCTAATTCTAAAACTTTATTTTTTTCTTTTCTATAATCTTCTACTTGACTATAGTGTGTAAAGCATATTTTGAAATATGCTGTGAATTGCTGCTTGTGCCCAACAATAATTCCCTTCTGATCCAATGGCCTGATGAAATACAAAAAAGCAGCATTCACAGCATATTATTCTTATTAAGTACTTTCTATTAAGAAAGTGCTTAAAAAGAAGAAGGTAAAATATGCAGTTAAAAGGAACACTACAATCTTTAATGCATTAAGAAATGATAAAGACCAATATATAAAGATACAAAAAACTGGAATATATGAAATTCCAGTTTATAATATAGAAGAAAACAAATGACAATTTTATGTAGGAGCCATCATCCGCAATGTAGGGGACAGAATAGCTAAACACCAGAGAGATATCAAGAAGGGCAACTTATCCGCAGCACTAGCCAAAAAACTTTATAGTAGCAAAGTAAAAGTCAAATGGGAAAAAATCAAAATATTGAGACAGATAGAGAAAATAAAAAAAATACTTTTAGCTGAAATAATGGACATTTATAGATGATGAAAAAGTACTGACAACATTATCAATGACAGAATAAGTGAAGAGCTCCCCCTACCTTGGAGATATGCAATTAATGAATAATTTAAAGACTGCCAGTCTTAATTTAAAAACCTTAACTTTATTTTTGATTTCTATTTTTATTTCCTTAATTTTAAATGCTAAATTTTAAAATACTTTAGAAATTTTATATATTCACATTCTAAGTTAGACTATGAATTTTCGGTTTCAGCTATTGTATACATATATCTCACAAATATTATTAAATATATTTTAAAAATACAAATCAGATTTAAATGTAGTGTGTGTGTTAAAACATTCTAGAATTTTTATAAATAATTTTGTTCCATTTTTTATAGATATTTTTCTTGTATTTTCTGTTTAGCTGATGATACTAACTGGTAAGTACCAAAAATGTTTATAAGTAACAAAGTTGTTCTTTTGAATGTTTACTGCAGAAAGTCCTGTTTTATAGACTTCAATTATTTAATAATCAATGAATGCAGTAGTTTAAATAGTTTTTGAATCTTATCTTCATGAGAATTAGTTAGTACATCAGTTGTTTGACAATATTTAAGAATTTCTTACTATTATTTTTTGTGTAATCAGTACACCTTATAGCCACACAGTAGTGAATGAACAAAATAATATATATGATAAGGGAAGATGTGTATGTGGTCTTGTCTGGGATTTCACATTGTTCCCATGTTTAAAAATTAACATTATTTTAATATTCATTCTAATTTCAATGCCCTGAAATTAGAATAAGTAATAATATACTGTGAGATCAGAAGAGTTGCAAAACATTAATATAGAGGATGATGCATTGAATTTGATAACAAGCATTTGAAAAATTGATATAAAGCTGCTACTGAATATCTAATTTTTTATAAAAATAAATGGACTTTATGAATTTCTTAAAAATTAACCAGGAACTGATAAATTTGTAAAATAGCAGTATTCAAATTGGCAAAATAACAGTTTCTTAATAGTTGTTTTAGTATCAAGAAATGATAAAAGCAAAATATTAATAAAGATGCTTTAATAATTTGATATCGTTAATACAGGAAAACCTGTGCTAGTGGCCATCTGAGCTAGGTGGCCAACCTGCAAGCTGTGGCCATCTTAATATCGCCCAAGCATATTACGGGATTTTTAAACCATGTAAAATGGCCATCTCTGTTCCATGGCCATGACCAGTGATGTTTAATTTCGCCACCTTATGTGCAACATCTACTAGGTGGCCAGCAAATTGTGTTTTGATTAGAAATGCCAGATGGGCTCTAGATCTTTTCTCAGCTGAGCATTCTAAAGTGAAAAAAATCCCAAAAACAGATATTAATTGGTGATTTCAAAGCATGCGTCGTTAACCAAGACATTTTTTCTTTCAACCACTCGTCATTAACCAAAGCCATCGTTATCCGAGGCCGTCGTTAGCCAAGGTACCACTGTATGTACAAATTTTCTTTAAATCTGTTCTGTTCAATTTTATGTAAGCAGAAGGGGATCTGTCTTAGGATTGAATACATTTCTTAAATAAATTATTTAATTTTTCTTTGAACTTTATTGCTTATAGTGTTTTGTTTTATGAATTTATTGGTCTTAACCTGTCCTATTAAACATAATTCTTCTATCCAGTGGCATCACTAGGGGAAGGTCCGAGGAGTGCGGCCCCCACCAGGTGACACTATCATAGGGATGATACCAAATATTTTCAAACGTATATTAAAAAATTATATTTTAATTGCAGAACATCTCTTCCAAATTTGTCCAAATAGTTGTATCATGTTCCTCATCTCCTTTTTAGTTCCTGTATACTTTCTTTTTCAGATATATCCATAAAATCAATTTTAATTTGAAAAAGTTTGATCCCTTGAAAATAATACAATTTTGCTATTTCTTCACACATAAAATTCAATAAATTGGTTTTATTTAAAAATTTATAAGTTTTAATTTAACAGAGAAACAAAGCAATCAATTTCACACTTGATGATCAAATGTGGAAGTTGGCGTCATAGATTATGGCAGGAAATAATTGCAAATCACTTAAATATGACACAAAATAAGCACTTAAGTACCTAGTATATGTATGTATGTATGTATGTATGTATGGCTATTAATGTTTAGGTTCTAACAATAAATGATAACCCTTTATGAACTATTAAATCCATGCTTACTAATGACCAAACATTTTATATAAAATTGAGAGAGAAGGGGGTGATATCAATGCTAGTGAACACACATTCCACATGCTGAGAGTGCCACTGCTTCTATCATACTTTACATTGTTTTTATTGATATTATATTTATTTAAAAGATTAAGTTACCTTTCATTCATTCAGACCTCATTATTATAAAATGCATCTTATGAGCATAACTTATCATTTTCCAGCTAAAATCATTTGGAAAATGATATCATATAATCTGCATAATAATACTACCAATCCAAATGGAGATATAAATTGAATTAAAGATTAGTCACTTTTCAATGAAATCTTTATTGAAAATTATAATAATACACTGCAAAAAGAATGAAATGAAATCTTTAAGATATCTGTACACTAAAAACATAATTGTTGGGCATGACTTAACTGTAAATGAGCTGACTTATAATATTTGTAAAAAGCTGTTATTTAATAATGAAATTGACACTAACTCAGTAATGTAATAGATCTGAGATATGCTACTCAACATAACTGAATAACATATTTCATAGTAAAGAGATGAAATTGACTCTATGAATTTAATTAAATGATTGCATTTTTAAAACAGAAATATAGGTATTAATGTATCCTTTAAGTTTAATCATTGTCTAAATTAATAAATTTATTGCTGAATTGATTTATTTGCAAATTAAACCAAGTAATAATTAAAAACTTGTTTTAGTTTTATTTTCTTATTCAAAATAAAAAAAAAATTATTAACATTGATTTGTGTTATTTATGCAAATAAATTATTATTATTATTTAACTTTGTTTATTTTTGAAATTTTATTAACTACAGTGGCACCTTGGTTAATGACGGCCTTGGATAATGACGTACTTAGTTAACAATGAGTGGCTGAAAGAAAAAAAATGTCTCAGCTAACGACACAGGCTTTGGTTAACGACTCCTGCTTACGTGAATTTCTTACAAAAAAGAGCTCTAAAACTGCTTGTCATCGCATCACATGATTCGTTAGCTCAGTTGTTAATCGTTAGTTTTTTTTTTATCACAATTTTTTATCAATTCAAATCCGACAATAACATTATTAAAATTAATAAAATTATAACCATATAAAAATATAATCAAGTAAATGATAATTAACATACAGTAATGAAAACAAATTATTTAATTAATTAAAAATAGACGCAAAATAGTTCCCTAGTTTTCAGTTCCTTAAAGATGATTTCTATACGATTATTTAAAATTCTGCAAACAAAGTCTATTGTTTGTTTGTTGTTATATATTACTTGACACTCAAGTGGTGTGACGTCGCAGTTTCGGATTCCATTAGAAGAAAAAAAAAGTCAGTCCGTCCTACAGTTCATATAGACAATAAATCGGCAAATGCGTGTCACTGTTCGTTGGCCATCAAAATCGAATCTTATCTGTATAATAATCATTGAATCTATAAGCTGCTAATCAGTATTTACGGATTCATTTGTCAAAAAAACTCCAAAGTGAGCCCAAATGTTTTCCTGGTAAAGACTTGATAATTAAAAACTGTTTCCACGAACAATTCATTTTATTAATGTTAAATTTTATAGCAAATTTGTCAAAAAACTCCAAAGTGAGCCCAATTGTCCTTCTGGTGAAGATTTCTTTAAAAACTGTTTTTGTGAACAATTCATTTCATTAATGTTAATTTTTTCAAAAACTGTTTTCATAAATTCCGATCTAATTGTCCTTCTGGTGAGATTGATAATTAAAAACTGTTTTCATGAATCATTTTATTAATGTTAATTTTTTTGTAGCAAATATAATAAATAAATGGTATTTTCCATATTTTTAGAACATTTAAATGAGTTTTATCTGCATTTTTAATATTTACATGGTTGTGAGGAGGAGCCGGAACGAATTAATCAATTTTCAATTAAATCCTATCGGGAATCACGCCTTGGATAACGACGGTTTTGGTTAATGACGGTAATTCTGGAACAGATTACCATCGTTAACCAAGGTACCACTGTAATTCTAAATTCATATAATTATTCACCTTATTTATTCTATAACATGGAAAATGATTAAGCACACTTAATAGGATATTAATAAATACAGCTAGTCTTCAAGTTATTAACACAATTTGTATGTAAGTTTTATTCATAACTCAGGTTGTTTCTAATTCAGATATCGCTATTTGATACCTAAACACACTGAAATAATTCCATATACTATATTTTGTAATATATTTCACAACTGAACCAACTAAAAAAGTTTCTTATTTTACAAATATGAACAAGAAGTTCCAATTATAAGGTGAGGATTTTTTGGTTTAATTGCTACCATCTTGAAATGTAAGAACAAGAAATAGAAGTTTTGTAATAGAAATGGAGCATCTTTTAGCTGTATGAATTGAAGACTGTAACCAAAAGCACATACCAATTAGTAAAGAGAACATTCAAGCGAAAGGCTGGAGTAATTAATTTAGATGAGATGGTATGAGACGCAATTCCTGGTAAGTTATTAATTTAGATGGTGAACACTAACGAGTAAAATATGAAAATAAATATTTCTTAAACAGTTAGTGTTAAGTTTATCGTGGTTATTAATTTAAATGATGAACAATGATGTAAAAATATGGTGTAAAATCTGAAAATAAATATTTCTTAAACAGTTAGTGTTAAGTTAGTATTGTGGAAATAAATATTTCTTAAACAGTTAGTGTTAAGTTTATTGTGGTTATTCAATAAATATTTCTTAAACAGTTAGTGTTAAGTTTATTGTAGTTATTCATCAATATTTCTTAAACAGTTAGTGTTAAGTTAGTATTGTGGTTATTTCATCCTATATTTCTTAAACAGTTAGTGTTAAGTTTATTGTGGTTATTCATCGTGGATTTTCTCTTAAACAGTTAGTGTTAAGTTAGTATTGTGGTTATTCATCATGAAGTTAGCTAATGGCCAGAATATCATAAACAGTTAGTGTTAAGTTAGTATTGTGGTTATTCATCGTGAGATTAGCTAATAATTTAGATGATGAACAATGATGTAAAATATGAAAATAAATTTTTCTTTTAAACTGAAGTTAGTGGTTAAGTTTGTGGTTATTCATCGTGAGGTTAGCTAATGGTTAGTGTTAAGTTTATTGTGGTTATTCATCGTGAAACTTAGCTAATGGTTAGTGTTAAGTTTATTGTAGTTATTCATTGTGAAGTTAGCTAATGGCCGATGATGAACAGTGATGTAAAATATGAAAATAAATTTTTCTTAAACAGTTTGAACAATGATGTAAAATATGAAAATAAATATTTCTTAAACAGTTAGTTATGATGTAAAATATGAAAATAAATATTTCTTAAACAGTTAGTGTTAAGCTCTTTTGGTTTCGATTTGGCAGTTGGTTTGATGATGGTATGAGATAAAATTCCTGGTAAATTATTAATTTAGATGATGAACACCGATGTAAAATATGAAAATAAATATTTTTTAAACAGTTAGTATTGTGGTTATTCATTGTCTTACACTAAGATAGATGATGAACAATGATGTAAGTTATTAATTTAAATGATGAACAATGATGTAAAAATATGGTGTAAAATCTGAAAATAAATATTTCTTAAACAGTTAGTGTTAAGTTAGTATTGTGGAAATAAATATTTCTTAAACAGTTAGTGTTAAGTTTATTGTGGTTATTCTTCAAATATTTCTTAAACAGTTAGTGTTAAGTTAGTATTGTGGTTATTTCATCCAGAGAAAATAAATATTTCTTAAACAGTTAGTATTGTGGTTATTCATCGTGTAATTTCTTAAACAGTTAGTGTTAAGTTTATTGGGGTTATTCATCGTGAACTGGCTAATGGCCGGAATCTCACAAATCAAGAACCAATTACCATATTTTACATAGAGTTAATACTTGAAATGTTGCGAATTTGAGTAGTGCAAGAAATTCGTGGAACCAATTATTCGCACTAATCGAGGCCTACCTGTATTGAAATTCGTGGAACCAATTATTCGCACTAATCGAGGTCTACCTGTATATATATGTATGTATATACATATACAGGGTGTAAAATTCAAAGAATTTAACACCCTGGAAATGGTCGAATAACTCAAGAAATACACTTTGGATTGAAAAATAAAAAACACATGTTTAATAGTTTTAAAAAAACCTTTCCAGTGATACCAAAGTTGACCCCCCTCCTCAACCCCTGGGGTAGGGAGGGAATAACTTTCAAATCTTAAATGGGAACCCCCATTTTTATTGCAGATTTGGATTCCCCAGAAAAAATTACAGTAGTATGACCTAGGATTAATGTCATTTTTTTCACAGATGGCACTACAATCGATAAAAATCAAAGAGGTACGAACATCTGGAAATCCAAATAATCCTAATTAGTCTTGCCATATTTAATTCCTTGATTCTATAATGGAATTTTTAATAATTTGAATTAATTTAAGCTAATTTTTAGTGCCATCTCATAACTGTCTGGAGAATTAATCTGCTTGTTGGCCTCAGTGGTCTAGCAGTATGACGTTGGGACGTTAGCCCAAAGGTCCCCGGTTCAATCCCGGGCCGAGGTGGATTTTTTCTTTAAATTAATTAGTTAAAATTCTAGTTTAATTATTAATTAATAGATGGTGCCACTCATTGATTTAATAAAATAATAAATATTCTAATTACGAGATGGCGCTAAAAATTAGTTTTAATTAATTCAAATTATTAAAAATTTCGTTATAGAATCAAGGGATTAAATATGGGAAGATTAATTAGGATTATTTGGATTAAAATTCCCTTGAGGTTGGTTTAGTACATCTGGAAATGGCAGAATAAATCAAGAAATATACTTTTAATTGAAAAATAAAAAAGTACATGTTCAATATTTTTAAAAAGACTATCCACTGATACCAAAATTGACCCCCCCTAGGGTGGGTGGGGTAACTTTAAAAAGTTTAAATGGAAACCCCCAGTTTTTATTGCAGAATTAAATTTTACATGTAGGTTTTAATTGAAACAATCCATTGTTTCATGATAGATAGCATTGAATTTTTTCAAGAAACTACTTTTAGCATTATCCAGGAACAATAACGTGGAAGTAGTAGGTTTCGGTTTTAAGTAAATCTGCTTGCCTTTCACCATCAAGGCAATTATGGCAGAATCCCCTGCTTAATTAGATGTTCAAATTGCTGATCTCCAGCTACTTGACATGCAAAGTCATGAATTCTAACAAATACCAGTAATAATAATTATAAACTAAACCTAACGGTTCTAACGACTCTAGAGTTTGGCCTGAGCTCAAGTCTTTTAAAAGTATTTTCTAAACTATATATAAAATCCAAAACAATCTAACAACAATTAACTTTTAACTGGCAAAAACATAATTATAAACTTACAACTAGAAGTATCAAATAAGTGTTAGATCTAGATCAACAAACGATGTTAGAGACTTATACGAATAAATTGAACAAATTCTCAAAAGAAGTTAAATAACAAAAAAATATAAATTTATTAGACTCAAAACACTTACAAAAGTATTAATTAAAGCTTTATATAAACTATAATAAAGCAGATTCAAATAACCAACAAAACTTATTTAATCCAACTCAATTATCCAAAACCAATTATTCACAATAAATAACCTTAAATCTTACTTAAATTCTAATACCTCTATATCGATACAAACTTCAGCAATTGTAGTCCTTTACAAGAAATTTGAATGTCACTTAGCCAGTTCTACATCAGTACAACACCTTGCCGTGTCATTGGCTACATACACTTTTATACAGAGTGACAGAGTCCCGTGTTGCTTCATTTACCATAAATTCATGCAACAAATTAATTTTATTAGTTTACAGAGTAATCAATTCATGTCATTCTCTTTACAATTTAATTATAAACCAAACAAAACATTGATAAAATATCATTCTTATTTTCTCATATCAGATCAGTGGTAAAATTATGTAGATGAGATGATGTCACAAACTGAGAAAGCTCCCGTGGAAGACGGATGTCTGTTCCATAAACACGTGATTGCTAAATACTACGACAGAGAACATGGAAGTAAGTTAACTCTTAAACAAAAATATATGTTAAATAATATTGAATATAATGATAAATAATAAAAAGAGCATAATAAAATAATAGACAAGATAGGTCAGAGTTAATCTCTTCACAGACAGTGTACCAATTGTATACAGTTTTTATTGCATAATTGTATGTATGTACATTTGTACATATATGCAATTCTGCAATAAAAATTGGGGGGTTCCCATTTAAGCTTTTTAGAGTTACCCCATCCCACCTCCAGGGAGTAGAAAGGGGTCAGTTTTGATATCAATAGATAGCTTTTTTAAAAATATTGAACACTTATTTTTTTATTTTTTAATTCAAAGTGTATTTCTCGAGTTATTCTGTCATTTCCAGACATTCATCTCTCTTCAATTTTATTGATTGTAGCACTATCTATGAAAAAAATTAATTCTAGGACAAACTAATGTAATTTTTTCTGGGGAATCCAAATCTGCAATAAAAAATAGTGGTTTTCATTTGAGATTTGAAAGTTATCCCTCCCAGGGATTGGAGAGAGGGGTCAATGTTAGTATCACTGGATAGTTTTTAAAAAATATTGAACGCATATTTTTTTATTTTTCAATCCAAATTGTATTTCTTGTGTTATTTAACTGTTTCCAGACTTTTAATCAAATAATTTGTCAGCTCAAACAAGTGAGAAAAAAACAAAAAATTTAATTTTATTACCGTAGAATTTTTGGCTTAATGAAGCCATCATTAGCAGTTGATTTTTTGAGCTGACAAATTATTCGATTAAATATATATAAGAAGAAAGTGAAAAGAAGAATAGTAATATTATAAACATTTTTGTTTCCAGACTTTTCGGACACCCTGTATATACATATGTGCTTCTCTAGTTATAAACATATGTACTTACAAACGTAAAATTTCAGAAAATTTCAAACTTTTTTCAATAATTTTAAACAATATGATAGCAGAATATCCCCACAGCATTCCTTCATAGGTGAGACTGATAAGAGGAAATTAATGTGTTAGTGAGTGTTTCTTCTTGTAGGTGGCTGATAGTAGTCACCATAGTTAAACAGGAATGTCAGCAAGAGTAGGCCAAACATGGGAACTCCAAACAGTGTCTTCTAAGCCTGTATGCTATATGAGTTAAGTATGGGAATGAAAACTAATGCATTGGGAAGAAAAATATACCATGCATGACGGTGGTTTAACTAATTTTACGACTGATGAATCTCTCTAGCACACACCATGTACAGGACATCCACAAGCTATAGACATTGAGGAACTCAAGGCAGCTATTCAGACTGATAGTGTCCAAACATGTGAAGCATTGGAAGAAGCATTCAATTGCAGTACAAACGATATAAAGTGGGACAATGGGTCCCATGAGTTCACTGTAGTTCAGAAAGTGATACAAGTAAATGCCTCTGTTTCTTTGCTGTTTCATCAAAGGAAGAATCCATTTCTGGACAGTGCGCTGATTTGTGATAAGAAATGGGTTTTTTATGAGAATCCTTGGCACCAACATCATTGGCTGGCATCACATGAATTCCCCTCCCAATCAAGGGAGGAGAATTCATGTGATGCCAACCAATTGAAATAGTCCCCAGTGGTACTATTTCAATTCATCACATGAATTCACCATTGTATCAACAGAGGTTACACTCTGTGTTTGGTAGACTGTTTGGGATACCGTTCATTGCAAACTACTGCCACCTGGCCAGACAATCAATGCAATTGTGTATTCATCATCATGTGGAATGTGAGCATGAAAAATTGAAAACCATGGAGTCAATGCTGTTAATCATAAAGATGTCATTCTGTTACAGGACAATGCAAAGCAACATATTGTTAAGATTGCTCATGACTCCATTATCTGACTTGGTTAGGAAACATTAATGAATCCCTCATATTCCCCTGACATTGCACCTTTGGTTACAATTTGTTTTATTCATTAGGCAACCAACTATGAGGGTGATGATTCCAAATCCTAAATGAAGTGATACATACACTGGACGACTTCTATGGTTCACATTCTGCTAAGTTCTATCATTATGGGATCTATAATCTGTCCAAACATTGGAAACAGGTCATTGCTGCTGATGGGGACTATTTATGATTTCTAAGTATATCTTACTTCATGTTATCACATTTCCCTTTGTAAAGTAAAAATCCAAACAGAATTTTATTAGTTGCTTTATATATTATGGCATTATTTCTGTAAGGATTCGGGACCCGCGCCCCGTCCGCCCTTGTTTCGGCGCTGATCTTAATTATTACTTCATGTGTCTCCAGCCAATGGGTCAATGATGCTACGTTAAACAACAAGTGCTCCATTGTAAAATAATTTTTATTAATAATAGAAAAATTATAAACTTTACAAATACTTAATAATACTAACACTTTGTTAGTTGCCTTAAAATACTTTGTTACTATTGGTCTTCCCAATAAATGAAAACAAAACTTTGTAAGGTGATTAATTTGTAGAATTTCCCTGTCCTCGTCAAAAACATAGATAAACTGAGTACTCCAAAGGTTAGTTCACAACACAAATGACATTAGTTCAATCCAGGACTTGGTTAAATAGATGATAACGAACAACATAGACGAACACCGGCGTAGGACAGGGAATGATGATGAAACGATGCGACGCACACCTTCCGACGATAGTAGAAGACCACACCTACTCCTCCTGTTGTCGCTCTTTATACCATGATTAATTTACATAAATGACTTGTACATGTAAATGGAAATAAAATAATTTTAAACATTCTTTGTTATTATTAATTCTTCTTTTTTGTAGACACTTATTAATCTGTATTAAACGATGTTAATTCTATACGTTTTCTTATTCTTCACTAAGTTCTTTTATCCAGCGCATGCGCGCCATTACTCCAACGGTTATTTTTGAACATGGCGCCAACCACCTTAGACGTACTCGCTGGTTCAGGTAAGAATAACGGAATTTTGTTCAGTTTTTTCACTATTAATTTACTTCTTATTTCTGCCCCTCCTTTTTCTTTAGATTCTTACATTTCAAGATGGTAGCAATTAAACCAAAAAATCCTCACCTTATAATTGGAACTTCTTGTTCATATTTGTAAAATAAGAAACTTTTTTAGTTGGTTCAGTTGTGAAATATATTACAAAATATAGTATATGGAATTATTTCAGTGTGTTTAGGTATCAAATAGCGATATCTGAATTAGAAACAACCTGAGTTATGAATAAAACTTACATACAAATTGTGTTAATAACTTGAAGACTAGCTGTATTTATTAATATCCTATTAAGTGTGCTTAATCATTTTCCATGTTATAGAATAAATAAGGTGAATAATTATATGAATTTAGAATTACAGTGGTACCTTGGTTAACCAAAACCGTCGTTATCCAAGGCGTGATTCCCGATAGGATTTAATTGAAAATTGATTAATTCGTTCCGGCTCCTCCTCACAACCATAGTAAATATTAGAAATGCAGATAAAACTCATATAAAATGTCCTAAAAATATGGAAAATGTCATTTATTTATTATATTTGCTACAAAAAAATTAACATTAATAAAATGAATTATTCATGAAAACAGTTTTTAATTATCAATCTTCACCAGAAGAACATTTGGGCTCACTTTGGAGTTTTTTTGACAAATGAATCCGTAAATACTGATTAGCAGCTTATAGATTCAATGATTATTATACAGATAAGATTCGATTTTGATGGCCAACGAACAGTGACACGCATTTGCCGATTTATTGTCTATATGAACTGTAGGATCTTGGACTGACTTTTTTTTTCTTCTAATGGAATCCGAAACTGCGACGTCACACCACTTGCAAGTGTCAAGTAATATATAACACAAACAAACAATAGACTTTGTTTGCAGAATTTTAAATAATCGTATAGAAATCATCTTTAAGGAACTGAAAACTAGGGAACTATTTTGCGTCTATTTTTAATTAATTAAATAATTTGTTTTCATTACTGTATGTTAATTATCATTTACTTGATTATATTTTTATATGGTTATAATTTTATTAATTTTAATAATGTTATTGTCGGATTTGAATTGATAAAAAATTGTGATAAAAAAAAAACTAACGATTAACAACTGAGCTAACGAATCATGTGATGCGATGACAAGCAGTTTTAGAGCTCTTTTTTGTAAGAAATTCACGTAAGCAGGAGTCGTTAACCAAAGCCTGTGTCGTTAGCTGAGACATTTTTTTTCTTTCAGCCACTCATTGTTAACTAAGTACGTCATTATCCAATGCCGTCATTAACCAAGGTGCCACTGTAGTTAATAAAATTTCAAAAATAAACAAAGTTAAATAATAATAATAATTTATTTGCATAAATAACACAAATCAATGTTAATAATTTTTTTTTATTTTGAATAAGAAAATAAAACTAAAACAAGTTTTTAATTATTACTTGGTTTAATTTGCAAATAAATCAATTCAGCAATAAATTTATTAATTTAGACAATGATTAAACTTAAAGGATACATTAATACCTATATTTCTGTTTTAAAAATGCAATCATTTAATTAAATTCATAGAGTCAATTTCATCTCTTTACTATGAAATATGTTATTCAGTTATGTTGAGTAGCATATCTCAGATCTATTACATTACTGAGTTAGTGTCAATTTCATTATTAAATAACAGCTTTTTACAAATATTATAAGTCAGCTCATTTACAGTTAAGTCATGCCCAACAATTATGTTTTTAGTGTACAGATATCTTAAAGATTTCATTTCATTCTTTTTGCAGTGTATTATTATAATTTTCAATAAAGATTTCATTGAAAAGTGACTAATCTTTAATTCAATTTATATCTCCATTTGGATTGGTAGTATTATTATGCAGATTATATGATATCATTTTCCAAATGATTTTAGCTGGAAAATGATAAGTTATGCTCATAAGATGCATTTTATAATAATGAGGTCTGAATGAATGAAAGGTAACTTAATCTTTTAAATAAATATAATATCAATAAAAACAATGTAAAGTATGATAGAAGCAGTGGCACTCTCAGCATGTGGAATGTGTGTTCACTAGCATTGATATCACCCCCTTCTCTCTCAATTTTATATAAAATGTTTGGTCATTAGTAAGCATGGATTTAATAGTTCATAAAGGGTTATCATTTATTGTTAGAACCTAAACATTAATAGCCATACATACATACATACATACATACATATACTAGGTACTTAAGTGCTTATTTTGTGTCATATTTAAGTGATTTGCAATTATTTCCTGCCATAATCTATGACGCCAACTTCCACATTTGATCATCAAGTGTGAAATTGATTGCTTTGTTTCTCTGTTAAATTAAAACTTATAAATTTTTAAATAAAACCAATTTATTGAATTTTATGTGTGAAGAAATAGCAAAATTGTATTATTTTCAAGGGATCAAACTTTTTCAAATTAAAATTGATTTTATGGATATATCTGAAAAAGAAAGTATACAGGAACTAAAAAGGAGATGAGGAACATGATACAACTATTTGGACAAATTTGGAAGAGATGTTCTGCAATTAAAATATAATTTTTTAATATACGTTTGAAAATATTTGGTATCATCCCTATGATAGTGTCACCTGGTGGGGGCCGCACTCCTCGGACCTTCCCCTAGTGATGCCACTGGATAGAAGAATTATGTTTAATAGGACAGGTTAAGACCAATAAATTCATAAAACAAAACACTATAAGCAATAAAGTTCAAAGAAAAATTAAATAATTTATTTAAGAAATGTATTCAATCCTAAGACAGATCCCCTTCTGCTTACATAAAATTGAACAGAACAGATTTAAAGAAAATTTGTACATACAGTGGTACCTTGGCTAACGACGGCCTCGGATAACGATGGCTTTGGTTAATGACGAGTGGTTGAAAGAAAAAATGTCTTGGTTAACGACGCATGCTTTGATTAACGACTCCTGATATGTGAACTTCTGACAAAATAGAGCTCTGTAAAACAGCTCGTCATCGCATCACATGATTAATTAGCTCAGTCAATCATTTTTTTTTTTTAACAATCAATTCAAATCCGACAATATCATTATTAAAATTAATAAAATTATAACCATATAAAAATATATTTAACTAAATGATAATTAACAAATAATGAAAACAAATTATTTAATTAATTAAAAATAGACATGCAACAGTTCACTAGTTTTTAGTTCCTTAAAGATGATTTCTAGACGATTATTATTTTAAATTCTGCGAACAAAGTCTGATTCTATTGTTTGTTTGTGTTATATATTACTTGACACCTGCGAGTGGTGTGACATCGCAGTTTCGGATTCCATTAGAAGAAAAAAGTCTCCGAGATTCTACAGTTCATATAGACAATAAATCGACAAGTACATGTCACTGTTCGTTCGCCACCAAAAGGCAATATCAAATCTTATCTGTATAATAATTGTTGAATCTATAACTGCTTTACGGGTTCGTTTGTTAAAAACTCCGAAGTGAGCCCAATTGTCCTTCTGGTGAAGATAATTAAAAACTGTTTCCACGAATAATTCAATTTATTAATGTTAATTTTTTTGTAGCAAATATAATAAATAAATGATATTTTCAATATTTTTAGGACATTTTAAATGAGTTTTATCTGCATTTTTAATATTTACTATGGTTGTGGGAAGGAGCTGGAACAAATTAATCAATTTTCAATTAAATCCTATGGGAAATTGCGCTTTGGTTAACAACGGTAATGCTGAAACAGATTATCGTCGTTAACCAAGGTACCACTGTATATTCTAATATGCAGTTTGAAACTTGCCATGCAAGACATAAAATTAATATAACATTATAGAAAATGTTTTTTAAATATGTTAGCAAAAATTTCATACAGTTACAATAGATTAATTTATATTTTTAAGCAACATTATTAAAAGTAACTTACGAAATATATCTTTCTATATACATATATGCTACACATGCTAGCAGTTAACGATATATTAAAATATTTAGTGTTGACAATCATTGTCAAGGCTGTAATTATAATTGTATATAATTTTTCAATAATAATGAAAAATAAAAATTCTTTAACATTTATGAGACAAATAATTTCTTTACTATTATAATTTATTTGATTTTAAAGGATATTTTTTTATTTTGTAAGTAAATAAATTATTGCTTAATCATAAACTATTA
Organism: Olivierus martensii; assembly: GCA_000484575.1. Lineage (NCBI taxonomy): Eukaryota > Metazoa > Arthropoda > Arachnida > Scorpiones > Buthidae > Olivierus > Olivierus martensii. Next base: position 5,518 of record AYEL01075346.1, on the reverse strand, counting down.
ATTTTGTTGATCTTAATTTTATTGTGGTGAAATGCATTGCTAAGAATAGAACCTCTGATTTTGATATCATGTCTATGGGAAATTGATTCTTAATTTTATGAATTTTTACTATATGAGCAATTTACAGGTTCAAATGAATTCATAAAGTATGGTATGGACACAGTCAACTCAGTGATGAAAATTATAAAAATAATTTATGTTAAATTATTTCATGAATAATTAATATTTTCTTGTGTTTAAGAATTCTATTAATATATAAATGTCCCTTTGTCATTATATACATAGATGCCAGATTATGGGGATAACAGAAAATTGCCTATTGAAAATTAACACTGAGACAAAAAAATATGCATTTTTGCTTGTGTTGTTTTATATTTAATAGTGCATAAATTTCTGTATCATAAATACAAATAATTATTAAATATAAAAATGACCATTCATTTTTATATAATTTTTCATGAAAAAATATAGTAATACTCCAAAGTTATGCAATAGGTTGGACCGACGAAAATCGCGCAAGTCAGAGTACAACTTTGCAAATAAATACATATAAATTTGGTTTAATTGGAACCAAGGACTAACAAAAACACTAGTTTAGAAGAAAAATATTTAATAAAATTGCAGTTCTTTATACATATTAATACAAAATATTAAAAAAATAAATGAGTTGTGTAAAAAATTATTCACTTTTACTTAATTATCACACCATAATTTCAGCATTTTTTCCGTGAAAAGAAATCTGATGTAGCAAAATATTTGAATATATAGCTTCCGATGGAAACTGGACAATAAAAATTTATATTATATTTGCTTATGTTTTTATAGTTGTTATATGAATATTATAAAGATTAATTTCTGAAAAATTAATACAGCATAAAAGATGAGGATAATGTAAGAAGTTTTCAATATAATTTTGTTATATAATATAATTATATGGTATGATTTTAGTTATTTTAATCTGAGTTATTAAAATAATCATAATTTTATAAAATACTAAAAAAGGAGTGATTCAAGCTAAAAAGAAATGAGTCATTCAAGAAAATAATATTATAACTCATATATTATAAATTTCTAAAGAATTTTCAAAACAATTTTTTATATTGTTAGCCAGAATTTTCTTAATTATAAAATGAATCATTTTTCAGAAATTAATATTAAAATTATTTATGAAACAATTCAATAATTATGAATAATTCTTCAATTTCCATATAATAATTGATATAATTAATAATTATTAAATAATTATTATAAACAATAATCTCTCAAGCTATGAAATTTAAAATTAGTGTAATTTAAAATAAAAGGAAATAACTAATAAAATAATAAAATTAAATATAAAACAAAATTTGTCACAATAGAAACTTACTCATGTATATATCTTGTATATTATAAAATGTATATATACATTGTATATAAATTAATCAATTTAAAAATTTATAATCATTTCAGAATTATTGAAGCAAGTAAAAATGATATTATGAAGCATAACTGTTGACTATAATATGGGAAATCAGAAGCAAATTAAAAAAATCTTAACTTTAATAGAAAAACCAGCAAAAATTTTGTTAATAATGCCATATTATATAAAAAATTTTAACATAATAAAGATATATGAAATTGCTGGCAGAATATGATCACAGTTTTAGAAATTATTAATCATAATAGTGTATTGTTTTCTGCATTATATTATTTAAAATATTATGTATTGTATAAATATGATAAAATATGTAACTTATTATTTGTTATATCTTCCATTTTATTGTTCTGCATAGACAACTCCATTTAATACATTATTATTAATAAAATATAGGAGTCCTTAAGTTTGATTAACCAGAATATTTGAACTACAAACTTTTTGTATTATAAATGTGACATTTTCAAATATCAAATAATTTCAAAACTTGACTATTATGATAGCAGAATGCTTTAGCAATAAATATGTAAAAATACATAATTATTTATTATATTATGATGGTATTTCAAGATGTCAGCATTTATATCAAATAATTCTCATTTTATAATTGCAATATTTTACTCAAATTTCTGAAATAAGAAACTTCTAATAAGTCCAATTATGAAATATATTACAAAAAAAAGTATAAAGACTCAAATTTCTGAAATAAGAAACTTCTAATTAGTCCAATTATGAAATATATTACAAAATAAAGTATATGAAGTGATTTCAGTACTTCTGGCTGCCATTTAACAAACTTCTAATTAGTCCAATTATGAAATATATTACTGAAGCAATTAAAAATGATAATAAAGTATATGAAGTGATTTCAGTACTTCTGGCTGCCATTTAACAAGTTACAAACTTTGTATTACAAACAAAATTACATATGAATTAAATTCATAACTTGAGGACTGCCTGTATAAGAGAAAAATGTTTTTACTTACAATAAAATAAAAAGAAACTAATTCTTATTTTTGTTAAGAATCCAAAAGTAAGCAAAACTCCAAACTTGAAAAGATACTTTAATGAGCAAAAACTATTATGAAAGAAGCATTTAGAGTTCATTTGAACAAATATATCTGAAAACATTTCCATAATAGTAGATTCTTACATTAAAAAATCTTATAAGATTGGAGTTAAAGGACATCACTTTCTACATCTGTTTATACATACCTTTGAGCTTATTACATTCTAACTATACTAACTGCTGATGAGGGCTTACTAAAGCCAATAGTGCTCCAGTTAATTTAAGTTTTTAGTTTTATCCAAGAATTATCTAACTATACTAACTGCTGATGAGGGCTTACTAAAGCCAAAAGTGCTCCAGTTAATTTAAGTTTTTAGTTTTATCCAAGAATTTATTAAACATTTCTGCCTGAAAAGACTGAGCTTGTGTCTATATGTATTTATAAAATTGGATTTACTTTGTTTATTCATAGTATAGTTGAAATTTTATTTCTTAACAATATATCCCTTTAATATATATAAAGTGTATCCAAAATGTCTAGATTTCTGGACAAATTCTAGTTACCAAAGAAATAAAAATCACAATGATTATTCAGAGAAAGTAAAATCAATCACTTTTTTAATTCTCCAAAATGAAAGGCAATTTTTAACTAATTTTTAAAGAAATGAGAATAGTTGTAATTTTGAAAGAATTTATATATGTGAATACCTTTTTTTTCTCGATTTAACCAAAAATAACGAAATTATTGGGCTTTAAATTTTGTCTAGTCTGCCGAGTTATAGGAGCGCAATACAGAGCGCGTGTCTAAGGAGCCGAGTTGGTGGAGTGGAAAAATTTAATAGTTTTTTATATCAGATAAATGTGATTGAGCAACAATTTTGCAGAAGCTGACCATGGCCAATTAGTTAGACTTTAGTAGTAGTACTAATCATCCTATTTTGTGAATTTTTATAGAAAAGTTAAAGAAAATTAAAAATCTTAAGATATAGATTATGAAAGAGTATTGCCAGCCACAATTGTCTACTGAAATAAACATTCTATGGAGAAACTGACTGTCAAAATATTTTAGATTATCATTATGATATAACCTACAACTACAAAATGAATTCAAAAAGTAAAAGGATTTATAGTTTTATAATTTATTTTTCAGAATTTAAAAAAAAAAACTTTATATATTAAACTTTGTAATAGATTCTCTTATTCTTAGTAAATAATATGTTGCACTAATATATTTGACTTAACTAATTTTCAATAATAAATTTATAACAATTCTAAATTTATGCATGTACAGTAACTTTTATTTTTCTTTCAAAACAATTTCTGTCGCTGCTTTAACCATTGTCAAATTGATCATTGCCAAGTTATACATTCTGGTTTGGAACTACCTATACTTTCCATTGCTAATTGCCATATATTTTCCATTTGTTTTTGCAGATATTTTTGTTATGAAATAGTTGCCAGTTTAGTAGCCTTTGATCAGGGTTGGTCTTAGGGTGGAAGCAGCAGGTGCAAAAGCTCTGGTTGTATATGAGGTCCTAGAAAATAGAAAAAAAAATAAAGTGAACAGTTTTCATGAAGTTAATTTTTAAAATTAATTATATTAAATACTATTTTTAATAGCTTATTATAATTTATTGTTTAAAATAATAATTAATTTTTTGTGAAAAATTGTTAAGCTTTTTTATTGTTTATCTCAAAAAATTACTTGTATCTGAGACCCTTTATGGAGAAGCTGGCCTTGTAGTCATTTTTCAGTTTTATCATTAGTATTTGTTCTGCTATTTTAATTTATTATTAATAAAATGTATTACAGTAGACTCCTGGTTATCCAGGAATTGGATTTTCTGGGTTGTGAATTCACCAGGAGTAATCCATAATCATAGAGTGATGGTTTAATATTGATGTTTTATCTTAGATGTGTTATCTGAAAGGTTTTTAAGTGCCTCAGGTTAGTTATTATATCTTAAATAATTGGCAATAAAAATTAGAATCAAATTAAAGTTATAAACATTTCAATAATTCCTTGCTGTTAATAAACCAATTAGTTTCCTTTTTCAATAAATTATAGAACATTTGGATATATGTATGTATACAATTTATTAATTTTTTTTAATATTAAATGCATATTATCCATAATTTCAGTTTTTTTATGTTTTATTTTTTGAGTATTTGCAGATTATTTGGGATAAGTCATTTTCTAACTTAACTCAATTAATTCAGAGCATACTATATTTATGAATGTTGAAATTTTGTGGTCTTTCTAGTTATTTTTAAAATAATTTTAAAAATTATTAAAAATTTGTTTTAATTGTTAAACTAGAAATTTGGATCAGAAGGATCTAGTTTTACCATAATTATGTACAGTAGAACCTCTATATTCGGAATTAATTGGTTCCTGAGTGTGTTCTGAATATTGAATTTTCTGAATATTGGATCATTTTTTTCCATAGGAAATAATGTAAACTGGATTAATATGTTCTGGACCCAAAAAGTTACTTTTCACAAACCATTTTTTTAAGTTAGAATACTGTTTAATTATACTTTTAAAATAACAGGTACAAGCAAGAAATCATATATAGTAATATATTATTATTAATAGTAATAATATATACAAATAAAAATGAAAAATTTAAAACACATTAGCACTTTTTATTGCATTTTTATTTTTTATAATGGAAAATATAGTTGATGTCGACATGCTATATTCCTTGGCTAGGTCAGAAAGACTATGTCCATTTTCATATTTTAAAATAAGTTCCTGTTTTAATTCAATGGTGGTTCTCATAGGCTTTCTTTTAGATTTTCTTTCTTCACTTTCCATGATCATCTATTTCTGATAATACAGTATACAGTATTTTAAGAAAAATAATGCAAAGCTACACAAAAAATAACGATTAAACCATGAGAGTCACAAAATGCAATGACGGATTCTCAACTGCCAACAAACGAGTGTTGCCAGAAAATTTATCTACACGTTTGCAAAAACTACTACTTAGAAAGTAGCCCAAAGATCGCAAAGCGAAAAAAGTTGCCCAAGCTGGCAACTTGAGACTACTGATATTGTTCCGAATATAGCGATAAATGCGAATATCGAT